>JADKXX010008837.1:0-111937 GCA_017310255.1 Butorides virescens
GGGGGGGGGAAAAACCAAACTAAACCATCTTCGACATTATCAGGTCCACTGGGTCTCTCAATTTTAGCCTTAGACCAAAAACAACTTTAAGATCTTGTTTCTTCCACTCACTTGCAATTGTACATTCCTCATTCCATTCACTATTTGGAAGGAAGCAAAGCAAACGTAACTTCTATTCCCCCCAAATGCCGTGTTTTCTCACTTGCACTATTACTTTATCATTGCTCAAAGAACTGATCGCTCTTCACCTACATCAAACGAAATTCTAGAAGCGGTAGGAAATGAAGGCCTTTACTCACATCTTAACTGTGTAAGAACAGAATGAAGGTAGGAAATGTCAATTCAGTTTCATTGTACTAAGAAATCTTTTGAGCAGCAGAAAATGGAGGTTGTCCATTTTTATGAAAATTGTCCTAAACTGAGGAAGCCACATTTTTGTTGTGAGTACGCTAGCACTGCCTTACGAAAGCAGAAACCACAGGAAGGCTCTGATCAGCTGCAGCCCCTGCTTCCTTCAGCAGGCAGACTATAGACTTCTCTGTTGTCGAGGAAATGCAGGCGTTAGGCAGCTGCTAGGACACTGCATGCAGAACTATGAATTGGCCCCAAAACACAAGACTGAGGTTTCTAGCCCACAGCTCCTCTTTACGCTTTTATTCAAGTAATTTGATCTATGCACCTGGAGACTCCTCTCATATTCAGTTCCCTGGGTATAGGGATCCACTTACATAGAATCACAGAATCGTTTGGGTTGGAAAGACCTTTACGATCATCAAGTCCAACCACAAACCAAACGCTGCCAAGTCCACCACTAACCCCTGTCCCTAAGCACCTCGTCTGCCCGGCTTGAAATACCCCCAGGGATGGCGACTCAGCCCCTTCCAGGGCCTGACAGCCCTTTCAGGGACAGAATTTTTCCTAATATCCAACCTAAACCTGCCCCGGTGCAAGACTGTCTGATTATGGTCAAGTAAACACCTTCTAGACACAGTCCTCATTATTCTCTGAATTGTTATCCTTCCCCCTAAATCTTCATTAATTTAAATTTGCTTGTTTGACCATTTTCAAATATTTAAAAATTATTATTAATTCTCATACTAGAACAATTACACATAATCTGATTTCCAAATGCTGAAAATTTCTATACGCTCTGTGAGAAGAACAAAGAGGATCCTCCTCAGGGGTTATTTCTCTTTCAGTGCAACAGGCCACAAAAGTTTAACTACTGATCTGAGGCTTTATTTACTTCAGTAGTATTAAAAAAACCCTCAACTTCCAAGTCCTCCTTGCATTTTTCAGAAAAAACGTGTGTCTGCGGAACATCCCAGCTTTGTAGCATCATTATCCTCTCACTGAAACAGAATTCAAGCTAAAAAGTGAAAAAAGCTCAGAATGCTGAGGTAAGTTTTTTATTCACATTGCTGCCCGATTCACACAGCTTGACAAGGTGAGATTCCTAGACTCAGCTGCTATGAAAAAAAAATCCCGTTGGGAAGACACAAAAGCTGCATGGGTCGTCAAAGCTCCGTCAGCTTTGAAAGGCCACAAACCTTTCCGTACCAGGACCTTTCACTGTTATGATGGACAAAAACAATGATGTCAGCAATGACAATAAGGTCTACATCACTATTACATATTTTGATTCAAGACTTGTGAAAAAACAATCTTTTGGCAAAGCTTGTCTGGAAGTGCTGAAAGGATTTTGCATCACTTAATTAGTTCTCATCAACTCCCACATTCTACAGACACGACAGAATTTTTCTCTGACTCAGCGCTTACAGGGATCAGCAAGCACACTCAGGACTAAAAAGTGGCCTTTCTGTATAACCTCCCCTGTGTGTCACTTCCGTATATGTGATAAACAAGAATGATGTCAAGGCCAGTCTCTAACAAGCGGAGACACGTTGATTAACAACTCTACCATGCCAGTATAAACTGACGAAAGGAACACTGTCGGTAAAATTACAATACTGTTCCTCTTCCTGCCATCAGCACCAGTGGAAGGTGAAAGAACAATGTGAAAAGAAGAACCAAGTTTTTCTTTTAGAGAAGAAGCGCCATTTCATCCTTTAATACCCATTCTGAGCTGAACAAGAGAAAGTCTGAGTATTAGTGCATTGAGGGGGCTTTATCTTCATCCTCTGTTTAACGACTGACCACCACCTTAAGACTGCGTATTTGCTCTGCGATGTTGCAAGCTCCAGCAAACAAGGAGGGAGCAGGAAGATGTGACTTCAGCATTCACGTAGATGCTCCTGTCTGCCAAAAAGGCCGTAATGGTTTTGCATATGGCTCCATTAGCCAGAAACTCCAGCCAAAAACGAAACTTCACTGCATTTTGCATGATTCAGGGAAACATGCACAGTTATCAACAAAGCAATAATCACACGGGCACAGACGTAGCCAGGGAAAAGAGAGAGAGAATGAGGATGGAAAAGCCAGTCAAGGGAAGAAACAGAAAAAACCAAACCTATGAGAGAGGGGAAATGGCTTTTTTTTTTTTTTTAAAGGACAAGATTAGGTTACTTAACTGAAAAACAAAAGCACCATGCAAGTGAAAAGGGGAAAAGGCATACACGAGTTAAGTGGCAACCCTTTGCATTATCATTATTATTATTACAGTTATTAGAACTGTGAATACAAATAGTTTGAAGTCCTTTTGATTTGTGCGAATTCTCACCACTGATACTAGGCACTTTATTAGGCATCTGTTTGATATCACAGCCAGCACAAAGTTGAGGCGTTGTATTTAAAAGGTTGTTAAGTCACTTTTATTAAGTCTCCCAGCACTAAAATCTCCTGATAATGTATGGTTAGACGAGGTGTGAAATACAGATTTGATTCCTAATTCAATTGTGTCAAGTACACAAGCAAATATCAAGAGTCCTGTTCTGAAAACTGCAACAAGACGCTACTTCTTTCCATCTAAAGATCTTATTCCCAGGGCCTTAATGCAGAAAGTAGTTTGATCTCCAAAATTTGAAATTTGGGCTCCCTCTGATGTGACAAACGGGAACAGTCTGCATCTTCTCTAATAAAAGCAATTACCAGCTGCAAGATAAAGCATTTTAACCAAATGAAATTGGAAATTAATTGGTTATCAAGTATAGCTACATATAAACATCCTTTGCGTCAGATCCTGTCTCTCTCTATTTTCACATCAGTGACAAAAACACTGCCCTGCCTGTTAGCAAAACCAATTAATCCAACCTGTAAAATACATACATACAAAAATCTCCAATTCTTAAAAAATAACTAGACAGAGAAATAAAGATAAATTCTTATATACATGGCTTTCTGAAACACTAACAAATATTGCTCTCATTGAATCATACATACAATCCTAGAACCACAGAATAGTTTGGGTTGGAAAGGACCTTAATGATCACCCAGTTCCACCCCCCTGCCATGGGCCGGGACACCTTCCACCACACCAGGCTGCTCAGAGCCCCGTCCAGCCCGGCCGCGAACACTTCCAGGGACGGGGCATCCACACCTTCTCTGGGCAGCCCGTGCCAGCGCCTCACCACCCTCCCAGTAAAGAATTTCTTCCTAATATCTAATCTGCATCTACCCTACCAATCATCTGTCATTTTGAGCCTGAGATATCATGGGAGAAAAAGACCACCCAGATTGTGACACTGAAGAGTTAATTTAGACCTAATGCAGAAGTAGTATTTTTGAGCAGAAACACAGGTGCTTTTTTAAATTACTTGTAAATGTTCTCTTGATGTGTCATACAACAAAAAAAATAATCACTTTTCAGGTTAAATACACAAGAAATTACATTACCTGAAGCAGGTAAGACATAACATATTTCATAAAACAGTAGTCATAAACACAAAAGGGGGGGGTGGGGGGGTGTGTCTGTACAATGTATGTGAAACCTTATTTGGCAGAGGTCTACTGGAACCCAAGAGCAAAACCACTTCCAGAAAACACAATCTTATATAATGCCAAGATCATACTATTTACTATGTATCAGTGCATATATTTTATAGGCACATCAGAAAAACCAAGAATATATTTAACAATAAGAACATCATAGAAATGGAGACAGCTCTTACCTACAAATAATATATATATTAAGGAACAACAATAATCTATTGCAATTCTAATTCACTCTTGCCCAGGATAACATTGTCTTCTTTAAGCACAAATGTGCGTTAACACTTTCAGGCGCTGGAATATTCTGCTTACAGGGACCAGCAGCTTCCACCTATCCACAGATTAAGCCAGTGTAATACAACATTCAAACACACACACCCCCTTCAGTAGGCCTGACACCTACAGTTTTACACCTCCTGCTTTTCCTTCCAAGATAACAACCATAGGCTCCCGCGCTGGCATCTGTCAGGCAAGATGGATCAGAGTTAACACTTACTTTACATACTGCATCGTCCTTAAGACACTATTATCACATTCCCTCTTCTGTATTTCACAGTGCATACTCTTCAGTCCTGTCCTTGCGTTTACGTTACTACAGGAGAAGCACATACTTGAGCCCGAGTCACAGAGCCTTGTACTGGGAGATGCCAGTAACAAATACCTAGTAATGTAAGATGCAGAGCAGCAATAACATAAGAAAAATGTATCAGGATATGAAGAAGCTGTGATAATAAAATACGCCATTTGTGATTCAAATATTGCCTCTTCATTCTCATTTAATAATGTTTAGCAAAATATTTGATTTAAATTTAAAATCTTGTAGTAAACTTCGTTGGTTTACATCACTCCACTACATTTAGGTTGGACCACTGCTCTTATTAATCACAGTGAAAACTGCAAGCTAATAGATCATACAGTGTGTTTGCTAGTTCTAGGTATACTGAAGGCAGCATTACTTTTCAAAACCACCAGGAAAAGGTGTAAAAATGGGGTTTGTTATTACGGACAGAATTTTCTTTTTTTTTTTTAAGTATTGTTTAGTTTCTGAAGTTTACTGCCATACCAAAAAAAGGCCCTGAAGTTGGTAAGCTAACCCATTTTCCTGATTTTCAAAATCATGGTATGTTTACATTTTGCCTTTTATGTCTGTATTTGCAAAAAATAAGCGTGATTTATATTAAGAGGTGGGACTACAACCATAAAATATGAAACTACGGAACATATTTTATCAAATTAAAACAGTGACTTTAAAGTAACATATTACACTTTGGGAACAATGAAAGGCTTCAAATTGGTCAATGTCCAAATAATCATGTCAAAGGCAATATAAAAGCCTGCATCACAGAAAAACAATAGTACTAATGGACACCTTGAGTGGTTTATCCCTCAACTGTGAAGATACGTGACATGAGCCATGTGACAGGCATGCCTAGCTGATTCATCAAATCACACAGTAAGTACAGAAGTAAGATGTTACCTTAAAAAAAAAAAAAAAAAAAAAAAAAAAAAACCAAAACACCACAGGCTGGTGGGTAAAGTCTGTTCCATAGAGTTTCCTAAACACAGAACCCTGCTACAGAAAATTAATTTCCCTGACTCTAAAAGACAAAGCAGACCTTCCAGCTGAGACTAGGACAGGGAAGTTCCACTGCTCCCTGCTTGTGTACAAAACAAACGCACCGAGAAAGCCAGTAAGCGGACAGGAGTCAGATGCACAGGTCTTGATACTACAGCAGCATGGACAGATACGCAACAACTGCATTCCCAGTACGAGGAAAATACTTTCCTTCTCTCAAAGAGAAGATAAGCACTGTTTTAATTTATGCCAATAGTGTCATTTGTACTCTGGCTCTGTAATGCCCGGTTAAGGAAAAAAGCAGGTACAAGTGATCTACATTTAGTTGGGCTTGGTAATTATTTTCTTATAAAGCTTAGCTGCGAGTTCTTCAGTTCTGATTTTGATGGATTACCGCGTATGTTTACATTGCCAAGTTCTCCCTTACCCAAAATCTGAGGGAGGGGGAGAGAAGGGTTGATTTTTCTTTTATTAAAATTAGCTCCTTTGTTTTCCCCTGAAAACTGACAATTATTTCTGTTCAACTTTATCTGTGCCTAAACAAAATACACAACTTCCTTGTCTGTAGCTCCATTCTGTCAATTTACAACATTTTTATTATTCTGAGGAAAAGCTTACGGTTTAACCAGAAGTTTAACCCTATAATGCCCAGGTTTCACTGTACTCACTCACAGAGTTTATCACAAAGTTACTAAGATCACCTGTGTCCATGTTCTCTCATAACATGATATAAAAGCAGGACAAGAAAAGATGTTTTGTGTTTTCCGCATTTGTCAGTCTCCTTAAGGCGCACTTTTATGAAGTCCTCCTCTCTCAAGACGTGCATTAACCATCAAAACTGTCAAAAAAGAAATAACATAACAAGAAAATGCTATCTTTTTAAAGATCACATTGGGTAGACTGCATTTTAATCCTCGTGGATCTTACTCCAATTCCTCAGAATTTTACCATATGTTACTTCAAGACCATAGCAACGTACTACTCTTTCTGGTCAAAACTTACGACTCTGAATGCACTCCTAGTATCATTCTGACACAAAAATAGTTTAAACAACTCGCCAAAACATCCTAAAACACAAAACAAGTGACACAGAACCACAGAGCGGTTGAGATTGAAAGGGAGGTCATCTCGTCAAACCCCCTAGCTCAAGCAGAGTCACCTAGAGCCAGTTGCCCAGGACAGTGTCCAGATGACTTTGGAGTATCTCCAAGGGTGAAGACTTTATAACCTCTCTGGTCAACCTGTCTCAGTGCTCAGACACCCTAATGGTGACAAAGTGTTTCCTGATGCTCAGGGGGAACCCCCTGTGTTTCAGTCTGTGCCCATTGCCCCTTGTCCTGTCACTGGGCACCTCTGAAAGAGCCTGGCTCCGTCCTCTTTGCACCCTCCCTTTGGGTCTTTATACACATTGGCAAGATCCCCCCGAGCCTCCTCTTCTCCAGGCTGAGCAGCACCAGCTCTCTCCGCCTTTCCTCATAGAGAGGTGCTCCAGTCCCTTCAACATCTTAGCGGCCACTATTTATTGGACTCTATTCAGGAGCTCCATCTCTCTCCCATACTGAGGAGCTCAGAACTGGACACGGAACTCTACACTTCTGATAAACTTCACCTCTGTCCTTCAGCATGTATTTAGCTGTATTTCAACGTGAAATGGCATAAAGAGTGATGGTAACAACTTATAAATTATGATAATTCTTATGGCATAAAGAATTATGAAAACAACTAGTTCAAAGAAACAGAAAACACATACAGATACTCCATACTACTGGAAAACATAGTTCCATAATAGTAATGAACAAAAAACACTGACAGTGTTGCAGCACCAAAACACCAGACTACAAGGCATCACCAGAAGCAAGCTAGCAATTCAACCTCTTACGAGTTAAAAGAAAATCAAGAATTAGGTAGGAGGGATGAACTCTGCTGCCAGGAGTGCCAGTGTTTTTTCTATACTCCTCCTTTCCTATGAGCCAAGTCTTGCTGAAGTGATGACGCAAATCTTGGCCACATATGACAGGAAAGGGGAAAATAAAAGGGGGAGGGGGTGAATTATATACACACAACATAAAGAGTCTAAAAATAAGGAACTGGTGGCAGTCATAATTTTTTTTTTTTTTTTTTTACTTCAAACCATTCATATACATTAAATTCATTATCCTAGCTTCATTCTAAACAACAGCAACAGCCTGGCTTCCAATGATGATGGAGCACGGATTACAGCAAGCCTGAAGACTTTATTAATGGCTACCTGTTGAAAATAACTATAACTTCGTGTTTCAGACGATCTTCCTTCAGCTTCCCTACTCTTTCTGGGCAAAAATAAGCTTGCAAGTACTTTCTTCTGGTCTGTTGAGTTTTCAGGTTCAGCATAAGAACAGAGTTTTGACTCAGGTTTCTGCTAACACAAAGGTTGACAAGGTAACTTATGAACCTGCAGAAGTAAGTTGTCTGCCCAATGACTGAAAGAGAAAATACTGTAAAAAAAAAAGGCACTATAACCTGAGTGGAAGGGAGCACTGCAGGGCACAATACTGCAAGAGGCCACAAGCTAGCTGAAGTCTGAATATATCAAGTGTTTCTTACTAGAATATCCTTGTCTTTTCATTCCTTAAAGGCTGGAGCTTGACCTAAAGAATGAAATTTCCACCACTGCTTAGCACCAATTTAACTCTGCTACTAATGGAGTCCAAAACATTTCTAACGAGTATCAACAGAAACATTAACACGTTTTTAAATATTGCTCTAAGTATTAATCTGAACATCTCAGACAAAAAAAAAACCCACCAAATTAGTAATTATACACTGAGATAATTTTATGAACAAGCTACTTTTTATTTAGGAAAGATGGTCAAGGTATACAGTTGTTCTAAAACTCAACACACCTGCTTTCAAGCTTGTGATCTACAGACCCCAGTAACCTGACCCTTGACTGCTTCTTCATTGCCCGTAAAAATAACCAAGTTGAAAATTAATCATTCTTAGTCCACACTCTTTAAAAGATGCCATTTTTGATTATTTCATTGGTTGCTATATGCAAAATATTCCATTAAAAAAAAAAAGGAACTTAAATGTCTTATTTAAAAAACAGAAGCTTCTCTTCAAGTCCTGTAAAAATTGTAGTCTTACACTTTTGCTGTTCGAAATCAGTTAAATTTACACTGGTCTGATGGCACCTAACTTCTGTTAGTTGAGTCAAAACACACTGAAACCTGTTTTTCAGCAGTGATGTGATGACTTCTTTTCTAACATCAACAGAAGTTAGTTATTTCCACATGCATGAACCAGTGTGATTTATATTACAACCACTGCAGCCATTTATGAAGGCTTTTTAATATCTGACAAACAGGTCTGACTCTTGCAAGTCTGATTTACAGTATGGAAGTGAATCAGCTATGATCAACTGCATCTCTGAAATCCAGTCCATGGTATTAAAAAAAACCAGACAAACAAAACAAAAAAACCAAAACCACACCTTCACCTGCATTAAAAAAATAGCTCTGACTTTGCTTTTTAAAACCCCATAGTTTTCATTAACATGAAACAACAATCAGCTGTCCATAAGCTAACCACGCGCACAATCCATTTCACAGGACATCGTTAAGCACACAGACTTTGGTTCTGAAAAATCCCCAACTAAAATGAAAGCTCTGGAAAACTGCATATGCATTTCATAAAGGCAAGTTTTTGCTTCACACATCAATGCAAGTGTTTGTTCTCTCATGTAATACTGGAATGAAAAGACAACAACAAATTAGTATGACTTGTGTTAGCGCATCTGCACCCTCAGTACAGGATGCACATATACTTACATGTGCACAATACTTAACATGTGCACACAGGAATGATTTAAGGTGTTTTCACCAACAGGAGTAATTGGATTGCTTACTGCTTGTAGTTACATACATAAACATCACTCTATTTATGTTACTTAAGGGACCAACATTTTCCAACTAACTGAAATCATACTGAATCTATTCTGAAAAAATAATTTTGATCCAAAAAGTAAACTTTAGTCTCCAGTATCCACATTCTATTATGCATGGAACACATGTAAGAAGGTACCATGCAAAAGCTTTTTACAATAGGCTTCCTTACGTGCAAGCCATTTTTGAAGTGGCAGGAAAATAACCTCCCGTGAGCAGTGTTCCTGTGATGGTCCTTTGCATTTCCCTACTGCCATAAACCAGATCCACTCCAGGAAATACAAGCCCACTGCAGCAAGTCACTTGATGATGACAGTGGAGATTCGCGTGCTGAACAGTGTGCACGCACAGAGGAATCGCAGAACGGCTTGGGGCAGGGCTGAAGTGACACTAACTCTGCCCACCGTGTCCTCAGCTCGCGGGTCAGCTCTGCATCTCATTCGATGTAGCAACTGATACTCACAGAACTGTAGAACTTCACCTTGGAATGTCTAGCCCACTTCCAATTACGGCTGAGCATGAATGGCAAGCAAAAGCTACTGCATGGAATGGACAGGCACACGGACAAACAAGTGAACAGACACGGTGTGGTCATAAAATTTTACATGTGTTGACAACAGGTACTTAAAAGGGAAAGAGCCAGAAAGGAACCTCCTGCATAATTAGGAGTAACCAGAAAGCATTACAGAAGCAGTTGAGTTTTATCAGAAATTACCTGTTCCATTTCATAAACAGCATTTGAGTTCAATCCCTGTTTACAATAAAGTGTGTAAATACAAGTTAATCTGCAGCTCCAAGGCTAACAAGCCTTTGGATCCATGACAGTAACTATTGAAGGATTCTCAAAAATCTACATTATGTAGAAACACTATTCAAAAGCGTTTCAGTTTTTAACTACTGCCATCCTATGCATCACAAACAGCTTTTTAATTGGGCTGGTACCTCACATCATTAAGAACCACTATGTGAATACGGTACACGCAAAGCCAAACTTTTAAGTACAACACAATACCGTATTCAAAACAGTATCATATTCACCCGATCAGCAGCCACATACATTACTTCTTTCTCTGACAATTCTGTCTACAAAAGGTAGTTATGTTTAAAAGACAAAAAAAAAAATGTGCAAACTTAGAATCTGCTTAGAAAAAAACAAGCCCACTTTTTTACAGCCTACATTCTTCTGACTAGTGTGATCCAGTGTGAGGTAAAATGCTTTTCACAGTAAAGGAAATACCAGTTAACCAAGTGAGAAGGCTGTTGAAATCTGGTAAATAATATTTTATGAGAAAACGTGTACATTATTATGTTTTGAAGACAAAAAACCCAAATTACTAAAGGTATTAAAATAGCATTAATGTTACCACTGAAATCATTAAAGGAGCCCAGTCACTGACTAATTTAGGGCTGAGATTCTGCAAAACAATTTTACCTGCTTAGCTCCTTTAAGTGACACGAGGTCACTGCCTACTTATGAATGCAGGCACACGCTTAAATCTATGCAGCATTAAGATGTATTGACTTAATCTAACTGCATCTGAGTTATGAGTCGTGCCCTACATCAAACAGTAAGCTTGTGCAGTGGGGTCATCTGGGATCTATATACTGCTTCGGTTTTCTTCTAGCAGATGCAGGCCTCAATTCAAGGAATACAAGTGACAACTAAACAAGCACCTTTATAGAATCAGAATCATTCAGCTTGGAAAGGACCCTTAAGATGTTAGAGTTCAATCATTAAGCTACCCCTGCCATCCCACCCCCAAACCCTGGCCCTCAGCACCGCCTCTGCCCGGCTGTTAAATCCCCCCAGGGGTGGGGACTCGACCCCTTCCCTGGGCAGCCCCTTCCAGCCCCTGACAGCCCTTTGGGGAAGGAATTGTTCCCCAGGCCCAACCTCACCCTGCCCTGGCACAACTTGAGGCCCTTGCCCCTCGTCCCATCGCCCCTGCCCTGGGAGCAGAGCCCAACCCCCCCCGGCTCCCCCCTCCTCTCAGGCAGTTGTACGGAGCGATGAGGGCTCCCCTCAGCCTCCTCTGCTCCAGGCTGAACCCCCCCAGCTCCCCCAGCCGCTCCCCAGCAGCCTGGGGCTCCAGACCCCTCCCCAGCTCCGCTGCCCTTCTCTGGACACGCTCCAGCCCCCCCAGGGCCTTCGGGGAGGGGGGGGCCCAACCCTGACCCCAGCAGTCGAGGGGCGGCCCCCCCAGTGCCCAGCACAGGGGCACGGTCCCTGCCCTGCTCCTGCTGGCCACACCACTCCTGATACAAGCCAGGATGCCGCTGGCCCTCTTGGCCACCTGGGCACCCTGCTGGCTCCTATTCAGCCCCCTCTTGACCAACACCCCCAGGGCCTTTTCCACCGGGCAGCTTTCCAGCCGCTCTTCCCCATGCCTGTAGTGTTGAGCGGGGCTGTTGTGACCCCAAGGCAGGACCCAGCCCTTGGCCTTGTTGACCCCCACCCAATTGGCCTTGGCCCCATGGATCCAGCCTGGCCAGGTCCCTCTGCAGAGCCCCCCTCCCCTCCAGTGGATCCACACTCCCGCCCAGCTCGGTGTCATCTGCAAACTTGCTGAGGGTGCCCTCGAGGGATCCCGTCATCCAGGTCCTTGATAAAGATACTAAACAGAACTGGCACCAATACTGAGCCCTGGGGAACGCCACTTGTGACCGGCTTCCAACTGGATGTAACTCCATTTGCCGCCACCCTTAGGCCCGGCCATCCAGCCAGTTTTTTTACCCGGTGAAGAGTACACCCATCCAAGCCATGAGCAGCCAGTTTCTCCAGCAGAATGATGCGGGAAACCGTGTCAAAAGCTTTAGTAAAGTCCAGGTAGACAACATTCACGGCCTTTCCCTCATCTACTGGGTGGGTCAGCTGGTCATAGCAGGAGATCAGGTTGGTCAGGCAGGACCTGCCTTTCATAAATGCATGCTGGCTGGGCCTGATCCCTGGTTGTCCTGCACATGCCTAGTGAACACACTCAAGATGAACTGCTCCATGACCTTCTCCGGCACTGAACTCAGGCTGACAGGCCTGTAAGTTCCCCAATCCTCCTTCCAGACCTTCTCTTAGATGGGCATCACATTTGCTAACCTCCAGTCAACTGGGACCTCCCTGGTTAGTCAGGACTGCTGATAAATGATTGGAAGTGGCTTGGTGAGCACTTCCACTAGCTCCCTCAGTAACCTTGGGTGGACCACCCATCTCCTTCTTTGTGGAGATATTCCAAACCCACCTGGACAGTGTCCCGTGCAACCTGCTCTAGGTGAACCTGCTTTAGCAGGGGGGTTGGACTAAACTATCTCCAGAGGTCCCTTCCAACCCCTGCCATTCTGTGATTCTGTGACCCCGTCCGGCCCCATAGACTTGGGTGTGTTTAAGTGGTGTAGCAGGTCTCTAATCATTTCCCCTTGGATTATGGGTGCTTCTTTCTGCTCCCCACCCCTGTCTTCCAGCTCAGGGGGCTGGGTATCCAGAGAACAAGTGGTCTTCCTATTAAAGACCGAGGCAAAGAAGGTATTAGAGAGTACCTCAGCCTTTTCCTCATCCTTTGTCACTATGTTTGCCCCCACATCCAATAAATGATGGAGATTCTCCTTAGCCCTCCTTTTGTTACTAACATTATGTACAGAAACATTTTTTATTGTCTTTTATGGCAGTAGCCATATTAAGTTCTAGCCGGGCTTTGGCCCTGCATAAGCTCACGACATCCTTGGAGTCCTCCTGAGTTACCTGCCCCTTCTTCCAAAGGTCATAAACTCTCCTTTTTTCCCTGGGTTCCAGTTAAAGCTCTCTGCTCAGCCAGGCCGGTCTTCTTCCCCATGGGCTCGCTTTTTGGCACATGGGGACAGCCTGCTCCTGCACCTTTAATATTTCCTTCTTGAAGAATGTCCAGACTTCCTGGACTCCTTTGCCCTTTGGGACTGCCTCCCAAGGGATTCTGTCAACAAGGTCCATAAACAGTGCAAAGTCTGTCTGCCTTCCGGAAGCCCAAGGTGCCGGTTCTGCTGACTCCCCTCCTTACTCCTCCGAGAACTGAAAACTACCATTTCACGATCGCTGTGCCCAAGACAGCCTCCAGCCACCACAGCACCCACAAGTCCTTCTCTGTTCATAAACAACAGGTCCAGTGGGGCGCCTGCCCTTGTTTATCTCCTTTACTGAAACACAATTTGGGAATAAACACATACCTTCTTGTTGAATCAAGGTTTACAATCAATGTTAGCCCGGTACATGACTCTCAATAAGCACACTGGGTCAGGTCACTCTCACTTAACAGTTCTCTGCATTAGATCTGGTTTGCTTCAACTGCACGCATTCCATTCAGAAAATAAGCATACCCAACTAACTGGAGGCCTTAATTTTCACAATATATATGAATTAGAGATAAATTTAAGCTCATGAGTGGACTTGTTTAATTTAGCCTAACCAAAATAAGACACTTATTTTGTTAGTAACTAAGATCCAAAAAGTTCTTTTAAAAATACCATTGTGATATTGAAGCCACAAATCTCTCTTAAGAAAGCAAAAAAAAACAAACTAAAAGCTTCGTTGCACTAGAGCAAAATGTATCTCAATACTTTAGCATTAATTACCCATCTATCACATACAGTCTTTCAAATCCCTAGTTCTGCTATTTTTCCTATTCTTGTAATGGAAGTTAAACACAGTATATCCATGTACAGAACGGCCAACCTAATAGTTAAGCCTGTTTGTGACAATTAATACACTCAGGCTTCTGTGTTTAAAAATAATGTTGTTTGCTATTAGGAGCAATGTCATCACAAGTGTAGTTCTGAGATATTCTTATTTTAAAAGCTGTGTCTCAGAGAGCAATTACCTCCAAGACTGCTCTGCTTGTTAGTACTAGGTCGTTCAGGTTGGCAGCACAGGTTGCCACTGCACACACACAAAAAAGACAAACAAAAAGAGTTTACGCCTTTACAGTAGTTTCTGATGTTTTTAATCCCCTCCTTTCACAGGTGATCCAGAAGGAAACAGGCTGAGAAAGGTATGCAGGAGGTGGCCTCTTTTAGCCTTTTTTAAGTACAAGTTACAGCAGGCCCTCGCTAAACAAGGCGCGAACTCCACGCCTCAGCTACCCACAGCCCCACAGGACACAAGTAGTTTCAGCATTTCTATTTATTACTCCAGCCAAACACATTAGCTCAAATTTAACTGCAATGTACTTGCCATGTCTGTGAAGACTTTAAGATACGACATTTTTCACTTCCATTTAATATCATGCCAACAACATATTCTTTGAGTCGACACCTACTGTGGTTTGTCTTTTGGGGTTTTTTAGATCATAATTCACAAGAAATAGGTACTTTTAATGTAACAGTTTTGTTGTTTACTACATTTCTACTACAATTTTTTCCCAATTAAAATAAAAACTTGTATTGGCCAAGTAACTAATGTATTTATGCACCATATGTTTTTATTAGTAGTTTCACATTATTCCCATTCCTAAAATTCTGTTCAACATTGAAGACCTCATCAGAAAGTTCATAAGATCTTATTTAAAATACATCCATGACATAAAGCTTTATTTTATAATAGCTTATTATGCATAAAAAATAAAAACTTTTTTAAACAAAATTCTAACAACATGATGCAAAGTCCTGCTCAAAATCCTCTGCCTTGTAAAAATTTCATGCCAGCACCTCTGGCATTATTTCAGATGGCTTGGGATGTTAACACCTGTAAGGCAAATTCAGAATTCCAAATTTACAGAAGGACAGGATTTTCTTATTTTTCTAGTATGTGCTTTAATTTCTACCTCTAATATGCAAATTGTTACATCTCAGTTATAATATGCATAACGCACACTGAAAACGTTGCATTTTGTAATTCTGTGGTCCAAATATTTAAATGTTTATATATGGTAATACACAGACACAAACACCTACACACTATCCAAAGCTTCAATAAATTTTCTAAAACTGACAAAGGATCAGTTCCACTCAAACACAAACATTCATATATAACAACAACTATTCAAATGCATCAAAGGAAACAGTCTATAGTTTCAAAAGTTTCCTTGAACTGAAAAAAAAAAAAAATTACCATAGAACAATGTAGTCAGTGCTCTAGGAATTAGTAAAATCCACCTAGGATTAACAGTCGAGGCCTGTAAGAACCAGTCCACAGCCCAAACATTTGTTCACACAAAGTTTCAAAAACAAAGGAATTGTTTTAATGACGTCACTCTTTTTTTAATACTTTATTTGGCTAAAATAGATGTTATTTTGCTTGTAAGACACCTGTGCAGTTTGGTCTGAATAGAGTTTTACTTGCATCTACCAAATGTTTACTAAACCAGTGACTGAAAGGCATTTATGGAGACATGCAATATAGACCAAATTGTTCATTTTTAGGATTTAATGGAAACATACACAATTTAAGACACAACATATTTATATATCAAATCCTGAAATCATGTGTCAAATCCAAAAACGAAGCAGTGCTTCAACTCCATCTTCCACTGACACATTAATGTGACTACTCATGGCCCGTTCCTCAAGTCCATAACAACAAACCCATTCTCAACTGCTTTTTTTCCAAGTCAGATGAGTCACAAAAAGGTAAAACAAAAGCTGCCAAAGAAATTTAAGTATTTACTTTATCCTCCCCTCTAAAACATCTGTTCCCATGGAAAGAGGAGGAGAAACTAAGTCAAACAGCTCAGTTGCTGGCTGCTGGTTCTCCAGTTCTGCTTTTGTTTCCATGGCAACTGATGTGGCATCAGGAAAAACAAATAAAATAAAAAGGATAAACAACAGCTGAGGGTAGAAGTGCTATTTCACACACACACCCCCGCGCAAAAAAAGACCTCTGTACTCCAAAACGCTAATAAACATAAATTACAACATTAGAGGCCCTGTGCTAGAAGTCAAAAACCAGTCTGCGAAAATAACCACAGAAGTACGATCTGAAGCATCAAACTCTTCATTTATAAAAGAACCTGCACAGCATGAAAACTCTTCATCATGCAGCACAATCCTTCTTCACCTTCCTATATAAGAGCACATGTATATTTGCCATACACATAGTTGTCATTTATTTGCTCATGCATATCTGGCACCATAATAAATGAGCCTGTCCCAGGCTTATTTTAGAACAGAAATAGCTTCCATTTTCTCTTTTTTTTTTTTTTTTTCTTTCCGAGCAGCTCAGCCCTGAAGTGCCACAAGCAGCAGAGATTAAATCCAGAGTACTCTCAGTAAGTACTACCCAGTGATAGTGATACTGGGCCGCTGCCCCAAGAGAAAACAGAACAAGGCCACTGGTTGGAGAAAACCTCAATCACATCTCTGCCCGTAAAATACAGCAAAAGGTAAGGGATTCCTTTGGTCTGTGCACTGTTCTTTAACTCTGCCATTTCCTGGGCACTTTTTTCCTTCCGAATGCTTTTCTCCTTTGACCCTGGAACTTCTGGTTTGTTTTTCACTCTGCTGGAACTGCCAATAAGCTGTGGCCTATAACCCACGAGAATCTTCGTTCCCCCCCACCCCACGTGTTCCGCTAGCTTCTAGAGGAGGTTACATACACCAATATATCCTTAGTGTAAGTGACACTGCAACATGCAGTAAGTTCAAGACTGTTTCTCATACGTGGAAAACATATACATTAGGACTAACGACTAGGCATGGAATGTACTATCTTCAACCCTCCCCTTCCAATTTTGACAATATTTGAGATCCAGACTATTTTAGAAACGTATGAGGCTCATCTTATCAGCTATGCTGTTAGGAGAATTTATTCAAGAAGCAGAATGAAAATATCCTCTTCCCCAGAATTAATTTCCTAGAGCTGGAGAGAAGGTAAAGAAGTAACTTAAATGGTAAGGGTGGGGTAAAGACTGAGTTTACAAATAGCACACCTAAGCTACCCGAGACTAAAATATACACAAACAGGAACATTGAAGGAAAGGGATATGGGAACGATCTGTAAGATTCAAGTTACAGTACATAAAATCGTTACCTTTTACATTATATTGAAGAAGAATGCACATTAACAAACTCAATGCAAAAAGAGCACAGTGAAGAAACAAGAATGAAGGGCAGTCATCAGTGATGACTGAAAAACCTGTGAACAATCACAACCCAAAGATGATGACTTTTCAAGCCCTCACATAAAAACATGAAGAAATCTCTATATTCATTTAAACCTTAGAAGAATTTTCCTTTTTTTTGGCATCCTTATTATTCCATCTACACAAATTATCCAAGACACAAAACATCAATTATTAACAAAAACAAAATTAAAAGCATCTATTTCAGAATAAAGGTCCATCTACACAAGTAATAAACCTGAGAAAGAATAACGGTATATATCCTTCTCTCAGAAATCATAAGTACAAAGATTTAAAAAACCTAACATGGCATTTCAATCACCATGTTCAGCGACAAACACATCTTCCATTAATATATCTAATCATTCCAAGTGCATTGTAGTTTTGCTCTCCACAGCATCCAAGGATGATTCCACAATTTAACCCAGCATCAAGTGAAAAGCGCTACTACTTGTTTTATGTTAAACTACCGGGGTTTGTTTCACTGGGTTATTTTAGTTCCAATATTATATTTCAGTCATATCTGAAATGCCAAAAAATTGTTTTCTATTTACTTTACCATTCCAAGCATGACTTTATAGCACTTGGTCATAGCCCAAGCTGAAGACTTCTATATACTCTCATCTCATATGGAAAGTGTTCCAAAACTGATGATTCCTTTCCGGTTTATTTGCTTTTTATTCTACTTGACAGGGTGACCTGAATTAATATAGTGCCCTAGATATTTTCTTTTGTCCTTTTTTCTTTTTCCTCCCAGTAACATGTCAAACTTGCATTGTGACTGCTGCTGAACTGATGTTTTTAACAGAACTATGCATTATGACTCCAATATCTCTACCTGATGGCAGGTAATTAATGTAGAACCCATCACTGTGTATGTTTAGTTCAGCTACCCAGAAGCAGAAATCAGTACGGGTCTCATGAATTTGGAGTATGTTGTTTGAAAACACTGTTCAAACAGTCTTAACTAGCATGAGATCTTAACTTACTTTTAATCTGCATGTGGCTGCTGCTTTTTCAGAATAAAACTTATTTATTAAGTCAGAATTTCAGTAAACCATACTATAAAGCATTTGGCAAATTCATGCTGAAAGTGAAGTTTGCTTACAAAACTGGGTATAAACATGAAGTAATCTGTCTCCCCTTTGTCTAAGTAATGCAACATTTTAGAGTCAGTTTTGCATTTTTCTGTCCATAAACACTAATATGGATGTTCAATCCACAAGTAATATCTTAACTTTTATTCTGATACTGCAATGGGATAGGTTGAAGACAATGGGCTCAGAGCTAGACAGACCCGATCACCACCACACCAACTGCAACAGAAATAACTGTATTTTCAAGAAGTTGAAAATACACAAAAGGAAAGGCCCATTACACGCTTTTCAGGGGAATAGTTTAGGCTTGAATACTTTTGACCTGAAAAATGGGCATTATCTAATTCTGTGAATGTCTTTTCATGGCTAGTAAGAAAGGCAAACTCACAAGTACCAGTCATTTACCTGTTATCCTACTTTTTTCTCCAAGTAAACCATCGCAAACATTAGAATTAGAAAATACGAATGAAGAAAGTGTGACAATTGGTCATACCAGCAACTATCCCTTCTTACCAAGCCAGAGAAACCTTTCAACACTGCAGAACACTGTACACCCAAAACGATACATCCATCTTCATTTCTACCCTTGACGTTCTGAGATAAGTCACTCAACACGCAACTTCTCTGAACTGTTCCTTTACTTCTATTAGGCTGATAAGAACGATCTACCAATCTGTCTAATGCTATACTTAAACAGGGGTCGCTGCGTCTCCAGGCTGACCAAGCCCTAACACAATAAAATGCAACTTTTGCTTCTAAACATCAAATACTGCATACGTCAAATATTCTTCTGAAACATTTCTGAAAAAAAAGTGTGTTGAAGTGTTTGTCACTGCTTTCCTCAATCAGCAGTTCTCGCTAAACAACATATAACAACTTGCAGGGCTATTTTTGGCCAAGAATACTGATTTACTATTTCTGGATCACCTTCTCTCCCAGAAGTTTTTTCCAAAAAATCTGAAGTTACTATTATAAAGAATCAGACTTGAAATTTGACACTCAAATACCTGTTTAAAATGTAAGCAAACTTTCATGGTTTTCTGCAAATTATTTGAGTTATGAATCACTCAAATTTTACATGGAAACAGACACTTGTAAGGGGCTGCTAAGCTAAAGAATAAGATTCTGTGTATAAATAAGAACATGCTGACACGAATACGAAGATTTATACACATCACCTAACTATTGCAGCACTCTCTATTAGCTGTATTATTGCCTGTGCTGCTGGAAGCAACAGGGACAACGAACACTGAAGAATGAAGCCTCCCCTCAGTCCAAGTTTTATAAGATTAATAGAGAATGCAGGCCGGTTCTGTTGAGGTCTACGTATGAAGCAAAAAAAAAAAAAAAAAAAAAAAAAAAGTAACTCAACTTTACCAAGTGTGTTAGAGATCCCACTCACCTGCATTTCAAATGTCTCCTCCTACAACACAGAACACAGATCGTCCCATAGGATGATTGCGAGCGTATTTATTTTCAGTACTTTGCAAGATGCCAAGGCTACAATAATTATATAAATTAAGCATTTAGAGGCAAAGAAATAAAAAAAAGCGTTTGTCCTCCCTACATGCCTGTTTTATTATAAAGTCTTTACACTATTAACAGATCTCTCAAAATACATAATTCATTTCCATGACTGCAAAAAGACTGTAGGCTACATTTAAACACTACTCTGTATAAACCACTTACATCAACACAATAAACTTTGCAATATGCTGTATATCCTTAACATCATAATTGTTAACACTGAAAATTTACTGGCATCTGCAAGAGTCAAAAGATTATAAATTTACCTCAATGATAATCAGAAACAGCTTGACACATAGCAAACATCTCTCAAAAAAACAGGAAAGTATTCCAAGCTGCTCTCTATCTTTATCACATAACAAATAAAGGAGAAATTACTGAGCACAGTCTGTTCCTTTCCGTTCCTAATGCCAGGAGAAGGGCATTTTGTAACTGATCGCACTTACTATTGCATTAGACTTTAGTTTTGCCCTAAAAATAAGCAGGAGTGAGTTCCTTCCCCACATGCCCTTTGACTACCCCTTTGCATGATGAACACACTTCTTCGTCCAGTCATCATAAACTACTTCAAAAGCTAACCCTCTGGACAAGGATCAACTATGGAATCAATACTTCCGGCTCTTGTTCAAAAATACATTTTGTTCGGTGAAGACAACTTGCTATACGTTTAAGCCTTAGGAAGGGAAACAAGGCTTGAAAAGTACTTCTAGAAAAGAAAAGAAAAAAAAAAGATGACAACTGCAGAAAAATGTAAGGCTAATATCACAGTTAAATGCCAAACAATAAAGGACATTCAGTAACAGTTTGTTGTCATTTTAGGAATATGTTCTTTCCCTAAGCCTTCTTTTATTTTATAAAATTTACTTCCCCAAACACTCTCACATGCATGAAGTAGCAAGTAAATTATAGAAACCCTTCAATATCATTTTTATTTGATAGCTGTTGGCAAGTTAAAAAAAAAAAAAACAAAACAAAACATGAAAACCAAACAAACTTGCCAAATGGAAGGCCTCTTGTATGCCATCCAAAGACTTAGCAGTTTGGGACATCCCTGTTTTGTGTTCAAACATCCACCCACTTTGCTCAAACACCATCCTCCAAATCTTTCTCCAATACGTTCAAGGTATGATTAAACCCAAGTGTTTTCTCTACTAAGTTGCCAGAAACATAAAGAATTGCTGCAATGTATTGCTGTGGTTTTTTTCAATAATCCACACCCTTTAATTGTCTTTAATCAAGACTTTGCATCTCAGCTTCCCATTTCTCAGACTTTCTTTGGGTCAGCAGCTTTTTAACATGGTCTATATTGACAATATGATGAAAAAATTCCATTCACTGCCTGCTGCTGTCCGATTCTCAGCGATTATTAAGTGGACTATTCCCATTCCAGCATTTCAAGGGGAGGGAGGGGGGAGAAAAACACCCATTTACTTCTTTAGAGTCCCACTTAAGGTAATTTCCCTGAAAGAGGCAAAATGGGACACCCTATATAGTTTCCAATGCTAGGCTTGATAAGTAAAAACACGGAGGAATTCTCCTTGCTTTGAAGGCTCTTACAGCTGTGCTATATAGAATTTGTTTCTGCCATTACACCTGTTGTAGAGGCTGGGTCCCCAAGCGAGCTAACTATCGAGCACTCTTCTGCCTCACTTTTCTCCTAAACCACACAGTTGTAGTCTCAACTATTATCTCTGATCTAGCTCTTTCATCAACACTGAAAAGCAGCAGTGAGGTGCTTAAGGGTAACTCCAAGGATGAAAAATTATCAGAGCTGCAATGGAAAAATACTGGTTTGCATTTCTTACGGTTTAGCCTTTTTAAAACTGCTGTAACTACTTAGAAAAGACCACAGCTGTAGGGAATGATAATATCTTTTATTAAATCAACAGATACCGCTTGAAAAACTAGACTCTCTTTCAGGCATGTATGCCTGATATTTTTAACTGGCTAACTAACACAGTAAGGAACCTTCCTTAACAGCCTCCCATCTTCCTGGATCCATACATATGAACCAAGAATTTTTTCACGTCTTTCCTCAGCACCTCAGGTTATGAGGTGGTAACTTACAACATACTCGATGAAAAGACATGCAAGAGTCAGCATTTTGAGCTCCCATTTATTCCCACAGGAACTAAGGACGTTCAGAAAACTGATTTTTGTAATCAAAAGTATAGCTCTCCTTTTAGGAGTTCCAGTCACTAGGGCAAGCAAAGATACAGAAAAGTTATCAAACTAAGCGTCTAAACTACTGAAAAAGCTGCACTTTATTTCTAACCTGGAAAATCAAAACTGAAGGGGGGGGGGGGGGGGGCAAGGAATCAACTTTACTAACACAGCTTATATATATTACTAACCACTGTTTTTAAGTATGCATTTTCCACTTCATAACGACAGATGAGCTTACCCACATAAGAGCACAGTCATTTCTAATATATCCATTATTTTTTCCATGTGATACTCAGCAAGACTGTGCTTACTACTATTTTACTACACTATCATTCTGTGTAATATAATCACGTTTTATACTTCTGGGTTTTCCTCCAAAAGCACTGGGCATACGCTGCATGAAAACCACATATTTCGGTAACTACGGTTTTAGCAAGGTAACCTTGGGTAAATCTAACAAAGGTTTCTTATTCAGAGTAACAAAAGCTACTAAAGGACTACAAAGATCGGCTGATGTTACTTTTTTAGGCTGCTTTACATAACAAGATTTTGTATTTAAGATGTCTGTCACTGCTCACCCTTACACTTTGTTTCTTCGAAGCTCACAGTTTATCATTTTATTCAGCATTTAGTTAAAATTAAATATTTAATACTGAGGCTGTTCTATGATGCAAGCACAGCTAAAATGAAAGGCCTCTGCGGCTGCAGTGACCAGATTTCAAATGCAGGTAGATCAATAAAAAAAAAAAAAAAAAAAAAAAAGGAGCTCAAGCACAGCCTCCATGTGTGAGTAGAATGGTTTATAATAGCTTGCAAATGACTATGTGCTTGCTGTAACCAGCTGTTCTTAAATTATGAATATGCAACCAATTCATGTTAAAGCCAAATCCCAGATCTATTTCTACAGGGAAATCCCAGTAGTTTTTGCTTGTTCTACATGTTAGTTCTGTTAAGGACACAAATAGCAGTAAGCTTCAGAACAAATACGACCAAACTATTGGCGTTTCATGCACCAAGTCCATTACCACAGCGGGGGTTGTCAATCTCTAGAACTTTCCTGTAACAGCTCAGGCAATACAACAACGATCTCCCAGCCAAAAAATAATAAGGAAAAAAAAGATCTCCACAGCACAGACGACAGCCCCTCTGCCAAGCTAACGCTTTTTGCTTCAGCCAGTGAGATGGTCAGCCCTGACCTGCTCGAAGGCTTGCATCAAGCTTCAAACACTTAAAAACATCAATCATAAAAACAAAGACAGGACATTGAATTATACAGTATTAACCTCCAGGGTTTGCATACAAAGACCTTAGATTTATTTATGTCCTTAGCACGTTAAGAGCTTCAGTACACTGTTCTTTACACCAAACTGGCTGCCAATTTGATGAACCTCTCTGCCCTCAGCAGGAGTACAGTGTCTTTGATTAATGAGTACACGCTTGTGGAAAAGTGTAAGAACAGAAAATGGGGCAAAATCCACACCATTATGTCCCTACGCATCTGACGGGCCACTGCAAAAATTTTTGTCAAACTGGTTTTCTTTTGTACAAGAGAAGACTGAGGGCTGAGGAGGGGGTTGTGGGGTTTATTTTGCCTATTAGATACCACACACCACTGCTCCAAAATAAGCATCTGATAAAATGCAATGCATTGTTTATTAAAGAATCTTTCAGCGTTAGAAAAAACATGAATTCATTAATATAAATCGATTAATAGGGTCACAGTCCAAAAAAAGTGAGCTACATATTCAAAGAAAAAGTACTCCTTATAAGATATTGAAGTTTTAGCTTCTTGTCCAACAGTCTCATGACTGAGATTCGAGCTCAAGAACGGCTAGGCAGAGTATTTTGGGCCTTTAAACCACCGGATTTAATAAATATTCTTAAGAAAAGTCTAGCTTACACCCCCTAATTTGCAAGAAAACACTGATAGGGATCTCCATTATTCAATAATTTAAATTCTTCATTATCCCTTCCAACAATTCCAGAGCAGAAGTAAGTCCTGTGTGAGGCTCCAAAAAGAAGACAACATTATCTGACGGTCACTGCATTATTTCTAAACCTACCTTCCTTTCCAAGGTTTTATACTGCAAACATTACCGAGACAAGTCTTTATACTCAGCAGTCCCGTTTATTTCAATGGGACCATTACTAATGTAAACAGTCCATCAGGTAGACCAATTTTTCAGATGGTGCCTTTACATTTTTAGTAGTTTGAATTTTAAGGTTTTGTGTGATTCCTCCCTCAGGGGCTAGAAAAATCTCTGCAATCTCTTTTTGCAAACTACCAAGGCTTAACCCATTCAGCTCTTCACAATGCCTGACCTACATCAAGTGAAAAGAGAGTCTTATTGTCCTTTACACACAGAAAACAAGACATTCAGGAGGCCCTGATGGGTGTGAGTAGGAGGCAATGGGAGAGATTTCGCGTTAATGGCAACAGGCATCATCCTGCTGAAAGAATGAAATGGACACTGACAAGCCCAGCACATCTTTTTTTAAGCCCTTACTTTCAGAGACTGTGTCTGAGAGAGCATCTGTCACTAGGTAAGGTTTAAAAACTTAAAGGGTTAAAAACTGTCTTTGATACTTGTCTTTTCCCCACCCACCTGAAAAACATTCACATAAAAAAAGAAGAAATTGGTAATAGGAATTTTGTAAAATGCATAAATTAATTCTGTTAAACTAAGCAGGAAAAACCCCTGCCTTCTCCTTTCCTTGTTGCTACATTAAAAGACTGAAACAAGCATAAGACTTCCTCACTCTCAGAGTGTTTCTCTCACCTGGTGGTCTCATTAAATGCTAATACTGCAATAAAATAAATCACAATTTCTCCTCCCTCCCCCAAAAAAGAAACAAAAATCAAAATGATACTGTAAAATCAGTAAGTTTTTTTGTTGTTTTATTTCCATTTAAATCTCAAAGGAACTTCTGTATCAGACTTTAAAAAGTACATTGACTTTTTTCTTTTTAAGGAACGGCTCGAGACCATGGCATTATATAACTGTAAATTTAGGGCAGTAAAGAGATAAAAGAGTAAGCAAGAACTTACACAGCTAACATGCGAAACTGTGTGCTAATTGGATTAAATGTTCCACATATTTTTAACTTAAAATTGTACGATTAAGAAAAAGTAACAGGAAAATACTGCATCTTCCTTGGCCCTTCTGTAGAGGCTGGATAAAAACATGGTCCCAATTTCTTTTAACAACTACGTGCATTTAACTTACCTACCTGAGTAGCATTACCCTCTGCAGAGTAACAAGCCACACATTTCAGTTTTTAACGATACATCTACCCAGCACACTACAGACTAAGTCAGTGAAGGCAGCTTGTCCTTCTACCTCTGCTGCATGTGATGCTGGTAAAAGACTAAACCCTCCTGTCCATCAGAGTCCTTACCTGGGTAACAAGTGAAGTAACACATTCTCCCCTTCATAAAAGTACTAAGAAACACAAATTAAAAAAATTAATGTGAACCTGTGAACCTACTACTTCCCATATACAAATTTTCTGGTCACTCCTTGTTGATTTGTTTGTTGTTTTTTTCTTCCCCCTCCCCCCCCCCCCCCTTTTTTTTTTTAAATAAGCAGGAAAAAATTGGTGGAGTGGGTTGGGGGAGGATCTATTTTTTCTAATTTTACTATTACAGTATCCTTATTTTTCTTCATCAGCACAGAATAAGCAAGGAAGAACTCCAAACCCCTACTGCTCGCTTAGAACAGAGAAGCACTTTCATTCTACCATTACACAGAAAGAATACAATAAACATCATTTTAAAGTAAAAATGTAGCAGTAAAAAAAATTTTAAAAAGCATAAATGTCAGTCACAAAGATGACGTTTCATTTCCTCCTTTGATGAGGTGGGGAAGATCATCTGTACCTTAATTTTGAATGTTATCTTCACCACAAACTTCCAATTTCTTTAAAATACGTTGACCAACACATGCTTACTACATTGTGTTATGTTCGGGATGTTGTAAACTATTCAACAATCACAAAACCCGCTGCTGTCCTTGACACCTGTGTGTTTCTTCTGATGGCAATTTACAACCACAAGTTAGTTTATAATGTGGTATGACATAATTTGCTGAATGCACGGTAGTAAATCAAAATTAACTCAAAAGT
Source organism: Butorides virescens (assembly GCA_017310255.1). Taxonomy (NCBI): domain Eukaryota; kingdom Metazoa; phylum Chordata; class Aves; order Pelecaniformes; family Ardeidae; genus Butorides; species Butorides virescens. The sequence continues at coordinate 26,378 of JADKXX010008837.1, forward strand.
TGAACCACACTTGGAAGAAAACTGGTAGACTTTGGCATCGTTGTTGGGCCAAATTACTCTTCTGTAATCTTCTATATTAAAGTTTGCTGATTTAAAAAAAAAAAAAAAAACACCACCAAAGCCCACAACTATTTGGCTTTATTTAAAGATATCTGTACTAGGGATGGGGGGGACGGGGGGGGGGGGAGGAGCACGGGGAAATCACAGTGAAGTGATCTGAACTGCAGGATGCCTTACTCTGTTGGGGGGGGGGGGGGGGTTTATAGGAAATTGCATTTTTGGTTGTGCTAAATCTACCTCCCAACAGCTAAGAACTCTTAATCCCAAATATGCCATTCTAAGAATATTATAAAACTAAAAGCAGTCAAGTACTAATGCCTCCTTTCCCTAATTCAGGGAGATGAGACAGAGTGCTCAAAGTTCCTTTTCTTTGCAACTGTGATATTCCACATCTTGTGTAGGAACAGAAAAGTAGCAACAAAGACATTAACAATTGCAGTTCAAGCTGGGAGTGTCTGTTCTGTTTCAATTCAATGACACCACTAATGGCTTCTTAGCAGTTCCATGAAATCAACCAGCTGTCAAGTCGATGCATCAGAAGGAACAGTTATGCACTCCCATAAGAAAAAGCAACACATCAGGATGTTTTGCAAAACATCTGCTCCTTTACACTGCAGTTCCATAATAAACACGCAAACAAAGAAAATGAGAAAAAGGGCAACAGGACCTAACAAGAAAGACTTCCATTACTTTCTTGTTTGCTTTTTCAGTGTTTCCCAAAGAGACAAAAAAATCAGTCTCGTAGCACTTTCTTCTTATCATAAGGTCAGTATAAAAATTAAACAAATACACTGCAGTGGTCAAACAATGCTCATTCCCTCCATAATACAAAAATATCGCTAATTTAACTTTTGAAAATGCAGAGCATATTTTCATGTGTTCATGAAAATCAACTGCTTCTCATCAAAAGGTACAAAGCATGTATTTAGTTATCCTTCCCCTAACACTAGTCAGAAAAATGCAGCGTTAGTGACAACCTACAATAATCCACAAGAACGAATCTTAAAAACAACTGCATTTTGTGGGAACACTGACTTGTAAGGAACATGGCACAGTGGTTATTTAGTTAAAAAAAGTTTAGCATCAGAAGCACCAGTACCACAATTCTAGTTTATTTTCAATATACATCAGTCACAAAACCTTATTTTGTGCTACTTGGAACAGACTTTGGGTCAGTAATGAAAAGGGGACATTGCCTGATCCTCCGAAGAAACATTTTTTACTCTCCAGAGAGTTCTATTTACAAAGAATTTCATCACCAACTGATAATAATACTCGATTGCTCGCAAGGAATTGGTACCATCTATGATTAAACAAGTATCCCGTGCCTGAAGCGAACATAACATTTCTTGACCAAAGAGGTCCCTTAACAACTCCTAATGCTTCGTCTATACACACTTTACAAGTTACCTTGGCTACAGTTTTCTTAATATTATGTCGTTCATTGATTTTGCAGCATTGTGACAAAAAAAATGTGTACGTAAGTTTATTACAGGTAAGAGACATCAAGTATCCTATCATTTTCTGAAACTATTTATCCTCTGTTGCTCACCATTTATTATCTGTCAAATCTTCTAGACCTTTGTTGCATGTATAATTTAGAACCATCTGTTGTACATGCTTTCAACAATTTAAACATTTTCATCTACCTAATATTCACATAGTTGGCAAATACTCAATTTAACCACACTTTCTGATGCACTGAAAAAAAATTTTAAAAAAACCCTATATGCACACACCCCTCGAGGTGAGTATCTGGCATTTATTCTAACACAGCCTTAAGGACACTTGAGGTACATTATTCCATACTGACTTGAAGAGAAAGAAAGTCTTGATGTAGTAACAGCTATTCCTATTACTGTCTATGTTAACCGTTGTCAATCCTTTTCCCAACCCTGAAGACAAAGAAAATGCAAATTAAATACAGGCAGTTTCATGTTCTCATTAGTGTGACTGTAAATATGCAGCAAGTAAGACGAGCATAGGAAAAAGAATGGAAAAACGGAACTTTACCTATAATAGTTATTCCTTATCAAGTATCCTGTGTTTCACTAAGTCATATCATGTGACCAGAAAAACTTTTATGATATTTTAAAAAAAAAAAAGTGTAATTGAGAAGTAAATGAACAGAACACTACCTTTTATTGTTTCCCTTTTCACAACAGCTGACACAGAGCTTATAGCCAGAGGTAGATTTTTTTTTTTTTTCCAAATGAGTTTAGCATAGTAACTACGTTTTGCCTCCCACATTATATAGTATCTGGAACATAACCCAAACTACATGTAACATATATATAGGTACTTTCCAAGCAGAACCTTTTAATAATACAGCTTAATAAGTTTGTTGCTTCCAAACATGCCCCTCAAATCTGTCATTTAAAAATGGAACAACTGTGTATTTCCATGTTCCTCATCCCAAGCAGAAACTGTTTATTCCTCAGGGAAGATTCTGTACCGAGTGTTTCATGCAAACTTGGCATCAGATTACTACTTTCTGTAAACAAAAAAAAAAAAAAAAAAAAAAAAAAACGCAAATCTCCAGCCGATTCGTTATTTAACATAAGAGCTTTGGAATGGTTTGTTTTTTTTGTTTTCTGTTGTTTTTTTTTTTTTAAACAACCAAACAGTTAAGCAAGCATTACGTATTAAATACCAAAGGGCAGGGGGGAAAAAAAAGGGGGGGGGGGGGGGGAATAACCCAAAAGCACAATTACAAAATTACTGTTACAAAACCAGGCGCCAGATAAAGCAGCATATTGTTAACGTTCCCTGAACGTGCAGTCTCTACTAGGAACCTTCCTCTTTCAAGTGCGGTTTACAACACGTTAGATCAGGAATTCCGGGGGAAAGCACACGCACTTGGAAAAATTCCCCTTAAACTTTACATGACGTCACCGTCCCTGTAACATTTCCTAAACTTTGAGCCTCATCCAAAAGGACTTTCAGGATTTCCACTCATTCCCTCCTAAAAGAGACGCACAGACTTGGGAATAAAAACTTGCCCAAGATGGCGAAAGGCTCGTTGTTTAGAGGGCAGAAAAATGGAGGATATTGTAATATACACAAAGGGATAAATTTCAACAACCCGGCCCGGGGCTGCAGCTGCTTGTTTCTCTTTATAAGGAAGCAACCCGCACAAAAGACGAGGGCAGAGGGGCCCGCAGCGAGCCGGGTGCGCGGCACGGCGCCCGCTCCCGGCCCGCCCCGCGCCCCGCCGCGCACACCGCGGCGTCAGCTACACCTACGCGCCCGCGCTCGGGAGCGCAGCGGTACGCGGGGGGGCCGGGGCCGCCCGGCCGGCGGCAGAGCGTGCCGCGGCCGCCTCCCCGCCTCCCCTTCCCAGCGGCCGCTCCGCGCGGCCCCGCCGAACGCCTCACGCCGCTCCGCGCCCGCGCACTGCCGGCCGGCACGCCTGGGCCGGCCTGACAGCCCCAGCCGGCGGGCCAGCGCCGGACACGGAGAGCGGGGCAGCTCGGCGGCGGCGGGAGGGCACCGGAGCGCGGGCGGGGGGCGAGCGAGGGCGGGAGGGCCGGCGCGGAGCGCACCGCGCCACACAAAAGAGCCGCCCCGGCGGCCGCCGCCAGCCGCTGCGCCGCCCAGGAGGCTGCGGGCGGCTGCCGGCAGAGACGTGACCGGCGCCGCCCGGCCAAGGGACGGGCCCACGGCCATGAGGAAAGTTTAAAATCGCTCGGGACGCAGGCCGTCCCGTCTCGGGACACGCCGGCCCCGGGCCGCTTCCCCAGGACTCCCCTCCCCGCGGCCCCTCCGCCTCCCGGCCGCAGCCCTGCCCGGGCAGGGCCCCCACGGCGGGACCCGCACTCGCGCCCCGAGCGGCGGCCGGCCCGCCACAACAAAGAGGCGACCCGCACCGGCGGGGGCAGCGGCCGGCGAGGCAGGCGCCGCCGGAGCCGGGGACCCCGAGCACGAGCGGAGCGCCGAACCGCTTCAGGCGTTCGGCTTGAAGGAGAACTGCCCCCGCCGCCGGGGAGGAGCGGCCTCGACTCACCTCCTCGGCTCGGGCTGGGCGCTGCCTGCCTCGCAGGTGGCCGGCGGGCGGGCGTGCGGGCGGCCGTCCCCGCCAGCCGTCCCTTCCTCACAGCGCTCTCCAGAGTCTAACGCAGCTCGGGGAGGGGGCGGGGGCGCGCGCGTGCGGGTGCGCGCGCGCGGCGGGCGCAGTGCCGGCCGCTCCGTGCCCCTCGCCAGCCCGAGCCGATCCTTCCTCGAGGTTTATTCAGCTTCACCAACCAAAAGTGACGTCAGCCAGCCCAGCTCTCCCCTCGCCCACAATGCGAGTCGCTGCTCGCACGGCGGCGGAGCGCCGATTGTTCACCCCGCTCCGGCGCCGGTAACGAATGACCCCTGCGCTCCCCGAGGGAGCCGGGGCGCGGGTGCAGTCCGGCTTCCCGAGCGCGGGCTTTACCCTCGCCCTGCGCAGGCATTTTTTGTTCAGAAAAAGTTATGACCGGCTCCTGCTTTTCAAACAACGACAAAAGGATGCAAGTCTGCATTTGGTTATTTTTTTTTAATGATGACTTTATCGATCGCGGGAGAAACGCGGTTGCCCACCCTAAGTACCGAAATTAATTCCTACGCTGCAGATTAAGTTCAGGTTAAAAAAAAAAAAATTAATATAGCAACACAGAATCTGTGATACAAACAATAGCCATCTACTGAGAAGGGAGAAAAAAAAGAAAAGGCGACCCATTTCCGAAAGAGGAGACATTTTAAAGAAGCCGAGCAAATTCGAAATTCACAGTGGCAGGAACGTTCAACTTCTATGCTCTGGAAGAACTAGGTAAATTAAATTCAAGTAAAACAGGCAAGAAGGGTGGGGAAATTAAAGTTACGGGGAAGTATTAAAATTCAGCAGCTATTGCCACAAGAACTAAAAAAAAAAAAAAAAAACCCAACACAGTACATCCTTTAAATACCAATGTTCTCGCCTTGCCTGAAACAACCTATACAGGTTATCTGTAAAAAAGTAAAAGCCATGCTTCCCCACACCAGCCCTTCAAACTACACGCACGGCACCCTCCTCTTTCCTTGGCATCGTCTCAAGCTCAGGCAGGGTTAAAGTACACTTCAAGAGCCAAAGGACTGCTCCCTATAAACCCTAACACTATAAAGTTATACCACAGTGCAGTGAAGAAAATCTGAGTGATTTCAGTACAAGCCAGTAAAAATCATACTTGCAGAATTCAAGAATATGCCCAGCTTGTTAACCTTGTTAAATGCTACATACAAGCATTTTAAAAACCAACATTATTTCTAAATAAAGCTGAGCTCAGCATAAAGAAATATGCATATGTAGAAAGATGCCATTGTTTTCTGTTTCCTCTTCAGCCACTGGCTGTGATTTTAATTGTGCTGGAGGATCTTCATTAGTATTAACACATGGGGAGATTTCACAAAGCTGCTTCATTAGGAAAAAAAAAAAGCTTGGCAGACTAGCTCTTTTTGCATGCAATGAGAATGTCAGCCTTACCTCGGTCATTTGTAACATAATAAGTGCAAGCACAATGATTGCAATGCAGGAACACTGGGGGAAGGGCAAAAATGCTGCCTAATACGGATATGAGAAAAGAAAGCTGCTCATTACACAGTAAAATGTATGCTAAAAATTAGTGAAGATGATGTCTCATGAGACTCATGCTAAATACATTAATGTGCTGATATGTTTTTAATTATTATTTTTGTACTAGTTTATTTCATTCCCAGGATTCACATCCAGCAGCAAAGGTTTGCTAGGATTTATTGATTTTCTTGTCCGCCACATTCCCGGAATACAGATTTTAATCATTTCACTACACCACACTCAGTAATTTCATTAAAAACTGGAACCTTCCATCCCCAGAAAGGCATTTAATTTCAATGACACACAATTTCTTTTAGCAGCAAACTGTCTCAACAGTAAAAGCTGGCCTAAGGTTCAAATGCATAATTTAGTCCTGGGTTCTCCATGCTCTGCATTCTTTTGAAGCTATAATTTGACTAACTACCTAATAGCTGTAATAAGGACAGTGATTTCCTTATAATATGTTATTAACCCGTATTTAATTAACTTGGAGGCCAAGCTCTGTACATGTTTGATTGGGTCAGTACCTCTCCAACCTCAAAATTTACTAATAATGGTCTTGAAAAAAGTGTGTGGGATAAGAATGAGTATGGGTACAACAAATAGCTGTTTTGCTCAGAATGTTATGCATCAAAAACTCATGCATTTTCCAAGACAACAATATTGTCACTCAGGAGATAACAGGATATTATAAGGGGAAACAAACAATGGATTTAGATAATTCGCTATCAAATTTACCGGCTGTTAATGTACACATTTAGTGTCTCTGCTCGTAACATTTAAAATAAATTCTAGTATCTATTATTATCACGACTACTCTAAGTAACAATTCTAAATATATATTTTTGCTGTTAATAAGCCAAACCACAGTATCTTGTGAAAAATAAAGACGTGTGTGTGTTTGGACAGTGTTATGTAATCTTTGTTTTCTGTAATGCTCAGCAGGACAGAATTTAATCAACTTTAACACAGAACCACAGGCCCCAACACATATTACTTCTCTTCACAAAGTTCAGTCAATTATCCAAATTTAAACCACCAGGATATATTTGACATCAAAATATGAACAATATCTTTCTCATTGCACTGTATATTAACTTGGCCTTCAGTCAACAGTGTTAGGTAACTACACAGTATTTTACAGTCTACACCAAAGTATGTCTTAAAAGTGATTGTTCTTCCATTGGTCACAAACAAATCAGTTTTACTACTGCAAAACTTACTAAGGTTTTAAAAAATGTTTTAACAATTCCTTTGTTTTAATATGCTTATTCAACAGAAGCTGTTGTTAGTGGATGCTACTGATGCATTTAAAGTGATTACCTATTACATCAGAAGGGTTCCTAGCTTTCAAATTTGGCTGTTCTCCCCCAGGCAACATTAAAGCTGTAATTCTCAATTTTAAAAAAATGCAAATTCAAACTGCAGCCTGTATACTACAAAAACAGGATTCTTGTTTTGTTGGCTTTCTGTGTACGATGAATTAATTATAAATATAGTTAGCTTTTGCATTCTTTTCAGGCTTCCAGTGTAAACGCCATAGAAAAACTCCAATATACTATGGCAGAGTATTGTTTTGTAGTTCCTTTTGTCTTTTCTGCTATGCTTACTGACCCTATCATTAATATTTCTTTAACTAACTCATTGCATCCTCCAATGCATTCATAAACTTAATTGTTGAATTGGGAGAAAACAGACATAAAAATCAAGTGAGCTCCATATTTACAGACATGTAACCTCACACATTTGAATAATTATACCGATGTCACTAGGACCATTTACGTACCACACACAAACGTCTGGAAGGTCAAGCCCAAAATTCCTATGGGACTACGTAGGTGGAGTTCACTGTAATGATCTCCCTAAAGGCAAAGCCAGTTTAAGAGGTTCTTCTCTTCTCCACCCCTGCTCACAGGTTAACAGCACAGGTTTACAACCCTTCATTTGCAGCAATTCAGCTGTTTGTAGGGCTACAATCTAAGGTCAGTGAGTAAAGTTAAAACCCACACAAACATTTCCAGACTCTGATCTCGTAACATGGTCTATTCTAGGCAGACCTTCTTATTCACCTAAACAAACAAAAAGTCTTTGAAAGTTTTTTAAAAGGCTATGCGGTATTCACTAGAGGCTGGAAACCATACTACATACTTCTGTTAACAGATGTCCGGGAGTAGTGTTTGCAAAGCATGCATTTTATTATTATAAAATATATTAAGACAGATTTGACACAGAGTAAGGACCAGCAGAAAGTTACCATCAAAGGAAAAACAACAGTCTTTGCAAGGTTAGTAGGACTAGTCATTCCCCTGATGAAGGGCAGAAACAGTTAGCATTTACCGCATGCTATTAATAAAAAAATACAAAGTTCAATTTTCCTAAAAACCTGGATAGATCATTCAATTTGGATGTGCAACCTATGTTTTAAAACATTACATTCAAAAAGTAGTAACAGTGTAAACCAGTTAAAAGCATAGCCTCCTTCCTGAATTTACTCTGTGTTTAGGAGGTTTATTCTCATCACAGGCACTTGTCAGCATCACAGGCATTACGCTACTGCTCTCTGACAGCTATTTATACAACTTAACATGTCTAAGTACTCCCGGCTTTATGCTCTTGCACCCCTGGTTTTATTATGTCATCCTAGAGTGGTGAAATGAGGATCTACTTCTCCTCACCGTAATGAAAGAGGTTAGAAGTACAAAAGGCCACGGAATCTTTAAAAGCACAGTTCATATACAGTACAGAACAAAAGCAGTGACTTTGCAACTGGCTTGATGTGTTCACCACTAAGTTGCTTCCATTCAGAAATGCTGTTTAACTGCTGAAAATCAGTATGTAGGTAGCTTTTCTTCTAAAGCTTTGCAAAGGTGCTGAGGCAAATGAATCCCCAGAAGAGCAGTTGTAACTGTTTGCAGAAAATACAGATTTGAAGTCAGATGATCTGAACACGGGCCAAAATAAGAACTTCCAAAGGATGGGAAACAATCTAGACTGCAACTTCACACATACTATCAAAGCCTAAAAATCTCCCCTCAGGAGCTTCTGCATCAGCCTATGTTACAGACAACTTACCAAACACACTCCTCTCATCACACATCGCACTGTGAAAGAGACAAAATTAGCTACGAGCTATTTTATTTCCCTTCAGTCCTCAATTGTTAAAGGGTACTCCTGTTCTTCTGAAAAGATGGAGGAATCTATGATTTATTCTGCCAGTCCCAATTTAGCAGTGTCTCACGCTCCAACCTTGCAGCTTCTATAGCTCCTCCAGCATCTCTTTCACATCTCCTCCCCTCTGAAAGCCCCAAGTGTGAACAAAAATAGTATTTTTATTAACCGATTTAATCACTAACAATGAGAAATGACAGTTCATTCTAAACAATTAAACTATTAGACCTTTAAAAAAAAAAATAGATAGAAAAACATTCTTCTCTGTGTCCCCTTTATACTGGTATTTTCATTCCATTTTACAGTTAAAATATACGGCTCTGTCCTGTACTCAGAACCAATGCTTGATTCTAAGTACTAGAGTGCTTTCAACTGCAAGGTTGTTTGGGCCGGATATCCAGGATGTCACTTTGACCCTTGGAATAAATGAAAAATAAGCTCATTTTAAATTCTTCAGTCAAGTAATAGCATACTCCTACATTAGAAAAGACTTAGGTTATTTGTTTCTATCTGACTGGAAAAACACCAGCCTCACCAATAGTAATGTTAGCAGTTAAGGTACTGGAAGTCTTTTATTACTGCGAGACCTCACACTGCTCTCTCAAAATCTTTGCAAAATAAAGTGACCAAAAGAGAGACATAACAACAAAAAATCAAGGGGTTTTTGTATCGTTGTTTTCTAAGTCTTTAATAAGAAATAAGACAGGGAAATACTAATTGGCAAATCCAGTTCATTTTTATCTTCTTCCAAAAAATCAGAAGTGTTTTGCTATTTAGGCATATTTGGCTTTTCCCCTTCCCTGTATAACTCTATGACATACCTTATAAAATACCTTAGCTCATTTTCCCTTTGTCTATGAGGCTCTCTTTTTTTTCTAGACCAAAATTAAAGCCAAGTTTTCTCTCATCAAAGGATGTAGTGTGGGTTTTTTTCCTCCTGTTGCTTCTTCAACCCCATGGATTCAGAAAAGCCCACCTCAATATTTAGTGTGGATCTGTAGTAATTACACCCAGAAGTGAAGAGAAGCTCTTTCGGGGCGGAGTACGGCAGCTGTTACACAGCAGACAAGACTACACAATAGCTCAGGACAGGAAGTGATGGCATCTCTCACTAAAATACAGCAAAGCAGGAAATAACCTTAGCTAATTAGCCAATGTGGAACCTGGCCAGGTCACAAGGATTAGGAACTCTTGCAAAAAGTTCAGCAGACTCTTTGTTAATCGTCCACGAACTTAATTTGAAAGCATAGCATATTACTACTGCATATATAGTACAGTATGCCCCGCAAGGAGCTATGACAAATTATTTTGTCAGTAGGTACATATTCAAGTTGCACTTGGGCTATTAAAGGTAAGTTACCTTTAGTGTACTTTAAATAGTTTTATCCATAAAATACTATGCAGTTGGCTACCCTTAAAGCTACATCGAATTTATACATATTGTCTAACTAGTTCTTAGTGTATTAGAACAGAATAATGCAGAATTTCTTTTCAGTGCTCACCAATACTGTGACACAACAGATATTTTTGGGTTGGTTGGTTGGGTTTTGGTGGTTTGGGTTTTGTTTTTTAAAGAGATGCGTGCTGGCCGAATTTTTTGCTTATGCAGTTCAGACTCTGAGGCTTCTAGCTCTTCTCTTGGCCTATCCTTACTGTGTTTACAAATAATGATGCTAAAGAAATTATAAACACACTTTTATCTTTTAAGAACTTGGTGATGCATCCATAAAATAGAAAATATATGAAACAGAATAAGTGTAACTGCAAGAAAGCTAACCTGGAGGATGAGTTGGATGAATTTACAAAACTATGTTCATAGAGAAAAAAACAAACATCCTAAAATACCATTCACCCAACATACACATGTATGTTTGACCAAATTAACCCCGGTACCTTTCAGTTACAAAAGCCTCTATTACCTACTTCTTCCCAGAAAACTTAATCTGACACTGTATCATTGGAGATAACTTCATTGACCTGATTAAACATGGCAGATACAGTAACTGGTGAAGTAATTTAAGACAAAGTACGCAATACGTCAAAGTGCTCCGACTCAGCTCTTCAGCCATTGGGATAATGGCTTTTCCAACAATACCATTAAGTGAAGGAAATAGAGAGGACATGGGTCTAATGTCCAAAGGACGTCCTTAGCATAACAGAATCAACCAATTAGTATATATCATTTTTCCCCTATATCACAAATGCTATTCTAGATGAGAGCTAGGTTCAAAGGTAAATTATACAAAGTTCCTTGAAAGTTACATTTACTTGTTCTTTCTTCATTGCCTCACAAACAGTAACTGTTAAATTTGAGAACTGCTAACGATTATGCCCTTTTTGTAGCCAAGGATTGAGGTAGACAGAACTAAGAGCTGAAATCGCAAGCTTGTGATTCCAAGTCCTATAAAGTTCCGAACACTAGACAAAAACTTTTTAGGCAGAGTTTTGTCCTAAGGTTGGTTGTACGTGTTGGTAGAGAAATACACATTCCAGAAAGTTCCTAGGAATTTGGCTTGTAATAATAGTTTGTGGAAGAGTTCAGAAGTATCCTTCCTGAAGGCAATACTGACCATTGCCATGTTTTTAAAATGTTTATCCTATCTCCATGCCTTCAGAAACTCTTACTAATCTGCTATTTCTTAATCTGAGCACATTTTCTGTATCGTCATTTTGATTTCTCAACTCTTCACACTCACTTAGAACCCTCAGAACGTCATCACCATGCATGGCACAACATAACCCAAATACAGGCCAGGCTTCTTTCAGGACTACAGAGTGCTAAGCTACAGATCTAGACATTATTATTGCACCTATCAGAATTCGATAGTCCTGATAGTTTTTCAAAAGTGTTTCTGAAAGCACTGAAACATGTGTTAAGGAAATTTTACACTGTTTGATACATCAAATAAATAGCGTTTCTTGATATGAAAGCAAGCATGAAAAGGACCTTTTCCTTACCAGTGAAAATTTAAAACACCCTACATTTATTGTTATACGTTTGTGGGTCTCTTAGGCAAACAATTGTAACAAAAAGCTACTTACTGTAGAAAAGTAGAAAGCTGACACGTGCATATTGATAACTCAAAACTTTCCTAATCTTGGCCTTCCTGCTACCTTTTCCCTTCTTCCGTCCCCCCAAATGATACCGACTTCCTTTGCTGAAAGTTAAAACCACATAAATTCATTACTGGTGCCTACAGAGAGCTTTTGGCAAAGGTCTATGACAAAGCCTCGCCTAAAGCACTTGCTGGCATAGTAAAGCAACTGATTTGTGGTTCTGTGGAAGCATATGAGAATTCCCAGGAGGGGGAAAAGTGTATCATGTTTGAACTTTTTGGGACTACAGTTGATACTGTTCTCAAATTAACCACGTGGATCCAAATTTTAGCTTCTAAAAATTAGTTTTCTGATCACATTTTGATCAAGGAAATCAGTAAAGATTCCTTTGATGCTTCTCATGTCATTATTTTTTAACATAAACAGACAAATACTAAAAAAAACCCCAAAACATTCCAATTGACTAGTCTTGAATTTCAACATTAAATCGTACTCAGCGAATATAAATACAGCTGCATGACAGATAATATAAAAGATTGCATACATTCATAAAATACAAGAGTTAAAAATAACTTTGATGCTTTCCGCAGCATTTTTAATAAGATATGTATGCTAAATTCAACCTCCTCTTCTGTAGTACTTCAGCAGTTTACCAAAAACTTTAAACAACTATTAAAGAAAAAGGCGGAGCAAACAGTGGAATACCTGTAGAGTTAATTGCCAGACCCCGTAGCTTTTCCCCGATTTTACCACACCGACAGCCTCCGGCCCACGCTCAGCCGCGGTTTTGTTTTCCAGCCGTTCCGACAGCACACAAGCCAGGCCTGACCCGGGTTCCCACAGCCCGGCACCAGCACGCGCCAAGCCCCACGCCCAGGGCCACCGCGGTCCCCTCGTGACGCCCGAAGCCCCGCGGCGCTCCCCCAGCTGCCCGCCTCTGCCCCCGCACTCACGCCCACACGAGGCCCTCGGTAAGCGCGCGTAGAGCGACGCCAGCTTCGCCTCGTCAGCGGCACGGGGACAGCGGGCCGGGCCCGGCCGCACCTCGCGCCCGGCGCGGGACCCTCGCGTGGCGGCCGCCCCCCGCGGCGGGTACGACACAGAGCCCCGCCGAGGGCCCGGGGCGGCGGGGTAGAGCTGCCTGCCTGCTGATTGGCCACCCAGTAACGCTCACGGTGATTGGCCAAGCTTAGTTTAAAGTCGGGCGGCCATGCTGGTTGTGAGGGGGAGGCGCGGCCTAGGCCTCCTGGTTGTGGCCCTCGCTGGCCCTCGCTGGCCCTCGCTGGCCCTCGCTGGCCCTCGCTGGCCCTCGCTGGCCCTCGCTGGCCCTCGCTGGCCCTCGCTGGCCCTCGCTGGCCCTCGCTGGCCCTCGCTGGCCCTCGCTGGCCCTCGCTTTTCCCGAGTTTGTGTTCCTGCTAGCAGGCCAGCCTCAGAGTGCCTGGCAATGCTCGAGTCCAGGTCCCACCCTGGTTGTTAAACCGTATCTCTGCTTGAGGCCAGGTTTTGCTAGTATGAGATCGACTGGAGGTGACCTCGTGCTCATCTGGAGTGGTTTATTGCACAATTAAGTTTTCTCATCTGCCTCACTCATTGGCAAGGATTCTTCTAAATACACTGAAATCCAGTTCATGCTCCTTTGTTTAAAATGTGTGCAGGTGTCACGTAGGACAGAGCTTCTGAATGACTCAATTTATGTACATAAAAAGTGTTAAGCAACATCAAGTGATGTGTTTAATGTAAAATGCATGCGTTTAGCACAGGCAGGAGCATATTTGCACACAGAGGAATGAAGGCAGACTGGGGGAAAGGAGTAGCCATCAACGTAGAGCTTGGATGGAAAACAAAAGACTTCTTCAAAGCAGTTACACATAACAGGTGAGTAGGTGTACTCGCTTCTTAAAAGACTTTTATGTATGCCTTTTATGAAGGGACTGAAAAAAGCTGGACTAGGCATGTTTAACATTTTTTCACTGCTGGACATAGCTCTAGCATGGAACTCTACAGTAAAAGTATTGAAGGTAATGGCAGAAACTCTTCTCAACCTCCTATTAGCAGTATCTGAACAAGAGGCTGGGGAAGCATTTTTTAACATTTTGGGGCAAATATATAAGTTTCAACTTGAAAGGAGATGTGAATTTGGGTGTAGATGCAGTCTGAACTATAAAGCCAAGAAGCTTGAGCTTTAACATAGTCAGTGTAAACACAGTCAATGTAAAGGTAATAATAATAATGTCTCTGGACTAATCATGAGTGCAAGTCTTAAATTTTACAGGGGGAAAAAAAAGCCAGAAAGAGAGGACTAATTCTTCCCATGAGATGCTAATGTGGAAATAGAATGAAGAATTCCAATGACAAAGAATTATAAAAAAAAGGCTTGATCTCTATTAAACTTGTCATCTGCTGTCAGAAATAGGTGTTGGTAGTAGAGGCAGTTCAACAAGTTTGTCCAGTGTTGAACATTGTTTAAGACTAAGGACAGACTGCCAACAACAGGCAATTTTCCCATTGCAGGTTAACCTCAAATGATTTCATTCTGTGTACTTCAGTGCACATAGAAGACAGCCAAGAACTCTATAGATACTGATGACTGCAAGAGAGAAGATCAAGGTAAAGTCTCAGATAACCTTAATAGTATCATTATAGTGCTACTGTCAAGAGATCTAGATGCTGGCAAGGAAACTGCTAGCAAGTAGTTATATTTGAAACCTACCACTAAGCAAGTTCTCAACAGTCTGCCTTTTCCTCCATGGGGCATTTATTAAGAAAATGTGTTTACTAAGGAAACACGGATTTTCTGAACCCATTCTTACCAAGCGTTAATTTTCCATCTTACAGGGTACAAAAGCTATGCTATGCATTGTTTTTACTAGTATTTTTCCATTCACTCTCTTGAAGAGTTCAGATTGAAATAGTTTTTTTATTTTCCCCAATGTCAAATATATTAGTTCAGTTCTCTGAGCCATCCTAACTTGACCAATTTGTCTCAAGTCAAATGAATTGACAAAAGTAATCTGAGTTTTGATTTATTTGCTCTACTTTTGCTGCCTAATACTAATTGTATTGATTGACACTATGTCCTTTCATAAAAGTCTGAGTTCTATAAGCACACCAGCAGGTATTTACTATTAGCTATTAAGTTACCTCTTAATGTTTTCTGAGACTTACCTTGATCTTCTCTCTTGCGGTCATCAGCGTTTATAGATTTATTGTCTGCTATGTGTGCTGAAGTATATGGAATCAAAATAAATTGAGGGGCAGGTTCCTTGGTCTAACAAGCCTAAGCTTCATACACAATTTGAGGAAGCTGAGAAATCGGGCTTTTTGCTCTTAAGTCCAGATAGTAGTTGGAGTTCAATTAGGGCTATGTTGAAAGCACAGCACAACTAGCCCTCTAATAACAACTTAGGTTTTGAAGGGCTGGCTTGATGCAGTTGGCCCTGGAAATTATCTCTTCCACATCTGCCCATATGTACTTAATTTGAGTGGACTACAAATGGTGTTCATGAGATCCCTTTCAATCTGATCTATTATAAGTGCAGCTATGCTGGCTTCACATTCTGTAGCTTCAATCATATATATTAAGATGTATGCACAGTAATAAGTGCAACTGTCCATCATCTTTTGAGTTGGATTTTTTTTTTTGACCTAAGAAAGTAAAAATTCCAACCACCTCTCTTTCATGGATGCTTGAAAATCCTCACCAGAGGACAGTATGGGAGTTGCTCGTATGCACAAGAACTTCATCACAAAAGACAGTTGTATACTGATGTGTAGGTCTGTAATAACACTCCAGTGCAATAGAGATTTGAATGGCCAAGAAGTGTCTGGACTCCTAAATTCTGGGTGGCAGCTGTAAAAGAAGAAAGAAAGAACAGACTTTTGGAAGGGAGCAGTGAGAACTGACAACTTTGATTCCTATTCCATTGGTTTAAATTTTTCAGTAAACTGAACAGACAAAGATCTCAGATTTAGCTTCCTGGCAGGGACTACAAAGTTGACAGCTATTAAATGTCAAACATCTATGAGCTGAGCAGGCCTAAAGACCAAAAATTTACATATATTATAGAAATAATCCTGTACCTCTTCATTGGCCTTACAGTTCGCTGTTACATAAAAAAAATATTGTCAAGCGCTCCGAGTTAAGAACAAGCAGAACTGAAGCTGCATGTGTGACATCAGTTTGGCCTCCTTGTGCTCATGAGCTTATTATTCTAGTGTGGTTTGGTGGAGTATCAGGGCTATACACAAAGGAGGCAGTTGTCTATTGAATTCCTGACTCATTTGCTGCAGAAGATGGAGCACAGAATTAATGAAATATTGAGTTGTTGGTCTTTAAGTTAAGGAAAATTAACACCACACAGGAGAGCAGGCTTTCTATCTCTACCTCTGACGTGAAACATTTTTTCTTAAACTGAATTTTCAGAGCTGGTCAGTAATAATCTTCATTACCTAAATACATAGTTTGACCACCTGTTTTCTGAAAGTATAGGGTATTCACAACTGCAACTGGCATAACTTTAGAGCTGTTGTTTGAGGAAAGATCTTCACAAAACACAGGTGCTTGATCTGAGTATCCAGACTGGTCAAGCAAAGCTCACAGAGATGTATTCCAATATGCCACATATGAAAAATGAGAAATAATTCGTAATACATATAAACTGGTATGCCATATCAGGACTACTTATTTCAAGATAAACTGTCACATAAACAAGGTCTCATGCATGGCCAAATCACCATATTATAAAGAATCTACTTCAAATTCATGTCTGCTCTTGTTCCAGATTAATTTTGACCTGTAAAAAAATCATTACTTATAGCCTCTCTCTTGCCTCTGAATTGATAAATTTCTCACGTGCCTTTCTAGTCTGTGTATTGCTACAGTACAAGAAGTAGAAGCTTGTTGTCCTTCTTCGTTTGGTACACACAAGCAATTGCAACATAATCTGGCTTTGCAGTTTGACTTCAGTTGCTTTCATACAGGATCAATCCAGTAAAAAACATATGAAGACTTGTTTAAAATATCTCCTTGTAATCTGTTGTGTATTGCCATTGCTAAAATTACACGGCAGCAATTTGAGACCTATGACTGGAGAGGTAGTTTCATTAAAGATTCCTGCTCTCAGAATGCTGCCGTTTCTCACAGAATGATTTTACTCATGCATCTCAATCCAAAGGTGATGTTTATTACTGTTGCTTTGTAAGCATGGCAAATTAAATATTTTCTCAAAGTCCTCACTTTGTGAAAAAGGTGGTGAATCTGTTTTATTTTGTCACTAATTTCAGGAGTATTTTTGTCTCCATAAATTAAACATCTGTTTTTCCATAAGCTTAGTTCTCATTTAAAAATCCTACTTGTTCAAGGCAACTGAATTAAAAAATAGAGGGTTTAGTCTAAAAACTATGTAATAGCCCATGCATTGATTCCATGTCCTATCTCCTATTAACCTTTTTTTAACTACAGAAAAAACTGTAATATGGCCTTCTGGAAAAGGGAAAGGAAACCAGGCTTTTCTAACTCCACTAGTCATAGAGCTATTTTAATTTGTGTTTATTGGCATCCTTAAAGCAAAACTGTTCACCTGAATACTTATGTTTGCACAGAAGAATCAGGAAAGCATTATTTATATGGATTTTTGTCCTTTGACGCTTCTTTTACCACAGTAGTCCAGTTTATCCCAGTATCCCTTTGATATCCTTTCCAGGGCAGGAGACAATACATGTTGTGCTAATGTAAATCCACAAGTGTTGACTGGCCAGGAGGCTTGTTCCAACCAGAACATAGAGTCTATGCATCCTGCCATTCTTTTCCTCTCTGAAAGTATTAATTCATATTGCCCTCCGTGCCTGAAAAGATCTAGCCACTGACACCTCCAGTAAATTTTCTCACTGTCTGTTTTTACCACTCTCCCAGGACCTTCACTGAGCATCTCTAACTCAGCAAGCAACTTCTCTCTCTGTCTGCTCAGGCTCAGATTTAGAAATCTCTGCTCCCATGCACCCTGGGTTTATTACTGAAGTGGCTACTATTATCTTGGCATTTACCTCTGTACAGCCACTGATCTTCAGAAAACTTGCAGGAACACAGTTATCTTTGAGATTTCTATTCATCGTTCAAAATGAGTTGAAATTGGTCAAGGCATTGAACAATGTGACTGACAGGGCATTTGTATGAGCCTCATTTCCTTAGGAAAGTACGCTAGAATTATGTCTCCCAACCATGCCGGTGAGAGCATTGTAACCTATGCAGGGGTCAAAGTGGCTCCAGTTACAGGGTAAGCAGTAGGATATACAGTTGTCCCCTTTGAGCACACACCTCCATTATAGTCTATCCATCAGGCCTAGGCACATTCACTCCTGTGATTTTACAAGAAGTCTCTAGCAAACCACTGGAATTTATGTATGCTAAATGTTTACCTTAGACAGATATTAGTGAAAAAGTAACTGGTAAATGAATTACACAATTGTTCCTGTCTTTTTCAAGTACAAAAGAAGGTGATAACCAGGAATGGCAGAGGAGCTGAAAGTGAACCTTACTGGAAAGGTAGCAGGAGGCAGCTGTGTGTAAGGAGAAAGGATGAAGGCAGGCAAAACCACACAGGTATTTCAGGGAGCTACGGGTTTCTGACATCTGCAAAAGATCTTTCTCAATATAAACATGAGGCGTGTTGTGGGAAAAAAATTTAATGACTTAGGGCTATGAAAAGGAGCATCTATCAAAATTTGTTTTAAATAAGTTTTTAAGGCTGACTCTGATCTTCACTTGAAGTTCATCTTCCAAGCAGGAGCAGAAGCCTGCCAAGATGTACTTCGACACAGTGCACTCAAACTAACAGACTGGCTCTGTACTTAAAACTAAGCATGTACATTGTCTTATACAAGACTCAGGTGTAAGACTCTTCTGGCCGTCTTCTAGACAAAGCAAATAATTGCTACGAACACATTGGTTAATCATTTCAGAAAGGTTTCATTTTAAGTAAGCAAATGGTAAGAAGGTGGCAGTTGATTCCTGGCATTCACATGTTTTCCAGCAGTATGGGACTAGCTGTTTTGCTGGGTCTACTGCAGACTTCTCCAAGAATGTGTATATACTGTTATCTCTAATTTTTATTGCAGAGGATTGGAGAAGGTGCTAGGATAGATATTTTTAATAACATTTTTAGTACAAAATGGAGGAAATTGCCTCAAAATAACATGACTCTTCAACTTTTTGCGTTGTTCCTACACTTTCTTCCCTTAGCTTTGTTTCCACATGATAAAGGCACAAGTTTGTCATGTTTGTTCTTTTTATTTTGACAATAATGATGGTTTCTCATGAGTCTTGGGTTGTTGGCTCTAACAGGGTACTCCTTTTTCTCATTATAAAGTACCAGTGGAAAGAAGCATATATTTGGCAAAAGTGGACAAAAAAGTAAAATAAATAGTTGGTCAAGTATAATGTTAAAAAAGCTGCCCCACTTCATCTTTGGAGGACTCCCAAATCAGTCGCTATGTATATACAACATAGAGGAAGCAAAGAACACAGAACAATTTTACTAAATTCAGAAAGAGACGTGCAACAAAAGTTGGGTGGAATAAGTAGACTATCATTAAGTGAATTACTGTATTAGTGGTTAATTCTTCCACTTGTCATATGTCACCTTTCCCTCCATCATTCAGAAGCAATCCTGACAGATAGTAAGCATTGTAAGCATTAGCCTTCTACAGGCAGCGGACTTACCTCACTCTGCAGGACTTCTTTTCAAATCAGCCAAAACTGCCAGGTCTTAGCATGCAATGACAGGTGAAGGTGAGCACAGAAAGCCCCACTGATGGTTTTAGGGATCATTGTCACTGGTATCGCAGGCCAGGATAATAACTACTCATCTGATGAGAAGACGCTGCAAAAAGCACCGAGCCTGCTAGTAAACAAATCTTTGGAGAGCCACAACAGAACCTTTATTTTAGTCTTTGGCAGAAAACAGCAATCCAGACTCTTGTAAAGCACTTAATATTATGCCAATCACATAGGCACCTGTGAGCCAAAGGCTTTGAATATCAGTTTTATCCGGACTTTTAAAAATCCTGTGTGAATCTTCAGATGGCTCTAGGCTTTTAAAAGTCTAGAACTGTTGCCTAATTGATTTCTGACAAAACTGCTGGGAGATTATAATATGCAAACTCAGTTCCCCTATTCTGGTTCTGGTCATTCGGGGCTTTTCTTTCTTTCTTTCTTTCTTTTTTTTTTAAAGGTCAGTAACTATTTGGATCCAGGACTGTAATCAATGTTAATTGCATATATTTGTTTTGGATAATTGCTTGGATGACTATTTATCATAAAGTAAACATTACCCTTAACTAGTTATTTTAGAGTTGACGATGATAAATGCAGACTGATTATTTTAAAGGAGTACCTCTCACTTGCAGCTCATAGAGCTTAGTGATGGAACTAAAATCATGTGTTCTCTTTACCACTGAATTATCTCTTCACATGAAACTGCCAGTCATGCTTATTTATTAAGGCAAACAAAAGAACCTATGGCTTTGGTATAAAAAAAAAAGATACTAAGTGATTTAACTAATTCCATGAATGCACCTTGAATTATGAGAAATTATGAATATTTCTTACTATATTTGGTTTTTATCTTATTAATTGACAATAATGCAGAGGCTAAATGACACCTCCCAAACAAAACGCATTCTAAATTTAATTATGTCAAGTGTAATCACAGGAATCTAAACATATTAGCAAAGGAATACTATAATTCTGCACAGTAAATAGAAGCAGACTGAGTTATGTTATAAAAAATTTAAGATACAAGCTTTCTTTTTTCAGACCCTTATTTTGCTCTCTGGAGCTAGATTCAAATCCAGAGTTTTTAAGTTCACAGAGAAGCAATAATCCATAATTCAGTCCACTCTTCCTCGAATGCAAATATTTTTCTTACTGGATCTACATTATTTAAATTCCAGACAATATTACTTGTTCAGCAATATGCTAAACTCTTATTATAGCCTGAGCTAAGAAGACAGATGATCTTGAAGATGAAGCAGATCGTTAAAAAACCCATGACTGATTTCAAAGCTGACCAGTGCTTAACTAATTGAGAGTCAGAAGGCAGAAAGAAAATAACATCAACCTTTATGATTGTACCGAATAGTCTCTAATATATTATAAAAAGAATCTTTAACATTGATAATGACACATAAACAAACAAGACTGGTGTTTTTGCATTCAGTTGCATGGATTCAAGCCTTATTTGCAAGGGAGTCAAAGAAAAGGAGTAAATTTATTAGCAGATGCAATGGATATACTCAGAAATTACAGAGGATAACTTATCCCCAGAATATACACTCAGCCATTTCAGTGATGTAGTAAGTGACCTTGTCCTTCTCACATCACATTCAAAAAGTACGCATAAATTACACAACAAAGCAGCATAATGTCTTGCAGCAAAGCAATCTCTCAAAGCATATTTAAAAGCAGTTTGAGAGTATTAGGATTGGGGTGGTACATTTTGTCTTGGTGTGTGGTCTTGCCCCCCTTTGCACATCACAGGGATACAGTTAGTCAATCAGAATTCAGTTATAAAATTGTTTCATTGTGTAGCTTTCCAGAGCAAGGTTTACTCATTTGCGTGGTTTTCCTCACAAGAGAAAGAAGAAATAGGAAGAGTACATCAAAATCGTTTTTTACTGCAGCACAAGGTTTCTGATTTCACCAGTCGGTGTTACCGTGTCAACTGATGCTAATAAACTATTACAACAAAAGGGAAGAAACTGTGCTGCATTAGTGAGGAAAATGGATACTGAGATACAAAAAGGGAAAAAAAAAAACCCACAACATGATATTGTGTGATTACACAATAGAGTCACTGAGCCTGGAGTATGGTTTAGAAACCTTTTTCTACCTACCTACGGGATTTGGTATTTTAAGGTAAATAAATTATTGTGAAAGCCTTATTTCTGTTTTGTTAGTGTACTATTGCTTTCTTTATTTCCTGGAGATTACATTTTTGGCAGTGTATAGTTTCAGTGAAATCTAACAAATAACACCAATACAATACTGTTTACAACCCCACCTAGCGGTCTTAAACTTAAAAATTTCCAATGGATTTATGTTGTTGACAGCCTGTATGTTTAGAACTCTCTCCTTATTTGTTTCTGGCTATATTCTTCTTATTTTTTATACTTGAAAATTCAATTAAAAACTAAATGCATTTTATTTACCCAGGCTTTGCAGTATCTCTATTACAGCACTAATTATTTTATAGATATTTAGCAATTTTCATCCTGAGGAGTCAAAATATTTTATAACTGCAATATAACAAGCCAAGATGAAAACTATATAGGGATCGTGTCACTCGGTGCTAACTGAATCCATTCTTGAAGTGGAACTCAACACCTATTTTACAATATATGGCAACATTACAGACTATGCAAAACGAAGAGGAATAGTGTTAAATCTGAAACTGCAAAAAGTAAGACAGAGACTCATACTTATCAAATGAGGATATAAGGAATACACAAGTATCAATATTTTAGCTTTTGCAAATAACGACCTAGAATACATAACTACAAATGCTGAGGATCTTGATTTTATATCCCAACTGAGAAACAGAGAGCTTATCACCTGTAGGAAGAAGAACACTCTCCCCCATTACAGTACAGGACATTTGTACCTGAGTTACTCAGAGGAAAGGGTGCCATCTGCTGAATTGCCAATGTGCATAAGCAATTTATTTCTCAAGATAACCTGATAAAGAGAATCTTGCATTTAGAAATCTTCAAGCACTTGGATCTTAACCATCTTTACATCTGTCTCCTGTACCATATGGGGTAGGATTCAGTCTTTAAATACACGATGACCTTTTGCTGAGACCACTGCCTATCTAGTGAGAAACACGCTCATTGTCTAGTGTCCTGTTTTCTCTCTACTTTACATGCTGTTGGGGTTAAGACCATCTTTTTTTCTCTTTCTCTATTAGAACAGCAGCTATTTCAAAAAGATCTAATGGGCCATTGCAGCTTATGTGTGCTACAGATAATATTTAAGAAAGTATCGCTAAGGCATTGACTAAGGCCTCATGGACCACATATGAAGTGTCAGTAAGGCATGAGAAATATATGCCATACAAAACTATAATTCTTAGAAAGCAAAGAAAATATAATAAATCAGCAAAAGAAAAACATGTCTTTGCAAGAAACAATTTTTCTAATTGGATTTTGGATGAGGCCTTCATAAATGCATTTACCCTCATTAATGTTCCAAATAGACCCTTAATTTTTAAATAATGTCTTGGATGTGAAAATTAGTGTGTAAAAGTTATCTTTTCATCAGAAGAATAATTTGTTTCTGTGAAAACAAACCAATGATGTGTATGTGAATACATCTGACTATTAGTGGTAAAGGCAATAATGTTTTGAAAGAAATAATCTTATTTCCTAGTTTCATGGATATTGAATTATTTTTAACCTTTTTCTGCATAATGGCTTCCAATGACAGGACCCACCCTCCTCATTTCCTCATATACACAGTTTAGCCAGTAGCGTCATGTAAGGACATTTCATAAAAATAGGGGAGAGTTTCCCCAGGGCTGAACTCGATTTTCACCTCTCCTAGGCAAGGGGTCAGTTGACCACAAAAAGATGCAATGCTTGTATTATGTACCTAACTCCTCATATAGATCCAAGTCACAGTTTGCGTTTTTGATTACTTGGCATTATTTAAGAATGATCTGGCATTCCTCTCTTTAGCCTAAAAGGCATGTTTCCCGAGTTTCTGATTCAGAATTATTTGCATTTGTTTTCTTAATTTACTTTTTGTGTTCCAGCACGCATGGTTATGTTATGCTTTCAAAGCAATTCACAAAGGCTTTATGCAAACTGGGGGTGCTGGTGGGCAGCAGGCTCAATAGGAGCCCTGGCAGCCAAGAGGGCCAACCGCATCCTGGGGTGCATCAAAGACGGCATGACCAGCGGTCAAGAGAGGGGGTTGTCCCGCCATAGTCAGCGTTGGTGCGGCCTCACCCTGAGCACTGTGTGCGGTGCTGGGCCCCACCATTTGAGAAGGATGTGAAGGCCCTTGAACATGTCCAGAGGAGAGCACCCAGGCTGGTGACAGGGCTGGAAGGTACATCCTCTGGGGAGTGGCTGAGGCCTCTGGGTTTGTCTTGTTTGGAGAACAGGAGGCTGAGGAGCGACCTGGGCACTCTGCAGCTTCCTGAGGAGGGGACGCGGAGGGGGAGGTGCTGAGCTCTGCTCCCTGGGATCCAGTGACAGGATGCGTTGGGAATGGTTCAAAGCTGCGCCAGGGGAGGTTCAGACTGGACATTAGGAAGCATTTCTTTACCAAGAGGGTGGTGAAACCCTGGAACAGGCTTCCTGGAGAGGTGGTCGATGCCCCAGGCCTCTCAATGGCTTTTGGACAATGCCCTT
This sequence comes from Butorides virescens, assembly GCA_017310255.1. Classification (NCBI taxonomy): domain Eukaryota; kingdom Metazoa; phylum Chordata; class Aves; order Pelecaniformes; family Ardeidae; genus Butorides; species Butorides virescens. The sequence goes on from JADKXX010008837.1 coordinate 50,652, forward strand.
AGTGAGGTGCTTTCGCTTTTGGTCAGGCAGTTGGACTAGATGATTGTTGTAGGTCCCTTCCAGCTGAAATTGTCTATTCTATTCTAAACCTTTTGGCTGAGTTAGTTGTACAATATCTTTGTTTTAAGATATCCATCCATTTTACTGTAACCTGGCTGATACTTTATCTTATTTGTCATTAAGTCCAATGCTACTTAATCACTGATCCCTTTGAATTATTGCCTTAAATGCAGAAATGAGTTTAAGGCCGTATTTCTATTAGACACTTAAGCTGATTTAATAGGTAACTGCAGAGAAAAAAAAGGAGATACCATTCAGCTCACATCTTCCTCCCAACTCCCAGATATTTACTCTTGCCCTTAACTTGACTTTATTTTTACTTCAATTAAAGTGATACAAAACAATCCTTCCTAACCCTCCCGCCTCAAACCCACCCACCCTGCCAACAGAGATTGTTTTCAGTGGTTTAGTGATATAAATTCACACATGTAAGAATCACAGAGGAGAATCAGTATAAAGGAAGGGTATGATCTGTGAATAGCAGAGAGTCATGAGCTAAGGAGGAGCAGGAAAGGGGATAAGCAAGCGCAGGCAGATGGAAGAGGTTACCTTTTGATAGTCAGGAGCCACTAGATGAGCTCAGCTGTTCATGGAACCCACTTCAGGATAGACAGGTAACACAGTAAATAGTAAAAAGCTTATGGCCAGATCTGGTCCTTGAACCAGAACATCACTAGGTTGCACAAGTACTAGTGCCTTTGAACAGGCCTGCAGCTAGGCAGGAGGAAAGGACCCTGCCAATGCTAGTACAGATGACTCTCTGGTACTGTTGAGCTACACCTCGAGGACACCTGAAAGAAGATGGAAGCTCAAAGTACTGGAATTTAACTGTGTATCAGCTGAGCTAGCCTAACTTCCCGTGAGTGCTCCTTACCCATAACCTCAGTGCTCCTGAGGTTAATTTGGCTTACGTTGAAAGGGAAGAGGCTTAAATTAGGATACATCACCTAATATTTACCATGGTCCAAGACTGGGCTATCTGCCAGAGCACACGTAGCTTGGTAAACAAGCAGGATCTTGTTTAGCTCCAAGAACTTGTTCCTGTGGATAAGTCCTATCTCAATACATTGCACATCTCCCACTCCTAGCATCCAGTCCACAAGCATGGGTGTAGCCTTGAGAAACATTAAAATGGGATGTAGGTGGCAATGTCAAAGTGACTGTTGCTGTAACTTCATGTAGGCATAGAACGCACTCATTCCCAGCTACTGCAGCTCCTGCTTTTGTATAGCTATGCCACTGCTTGCATGTAACAAGCAACACATTACACCAATATTATAAATCAATCAGTATTTAATTATAATAACTCTGGCAATGGTCTGTTGTTTTGATTCAGATGTGCTTCAAAGTGTCTGCCTTCACCACATTCAGTGTTTTCTCCTATGCAGCCCCTTTTTTGACTCTTCCTTTTAAGTCTTTGCTCCAAAAAGGTGAAAACCATTTAAATTCTTGTTTAAAAGTGATTCAGCTGGTTTGATAAGTCAGTATTCTGCAGGTTTGCATATGACCTTGTACCTTGCATTAGCGTATGTTACTTCAAAAGCTCAGCAGAAATATGCATCCCTATATAAAAAATAAATATACACTATAGCATCTAATCCACTTTTATAGTCAGTCATAAGGTTTTTGCAAAACAAAACTGCATTCTGATTTGGTGAATGCAGTTCAACACATCCATAGCTACAGGATGGTGTCAATTTAATCACATTTCAAGCTTTTGACACTGCATTAAGCAAATACTAGCTTGTATAAATTTGTTTCCAGAAGTATTTTGAGATTCTGTATTTAATCAAGGTGAAGAATAGAAGAAAAATCGTGTGCATGAAAGATGATGTTTAGTGGTACTCATAAGCAAGCAGGTCAATCACACCACCACAATCAAAGGCACTCCAAGAGGGATTTTGAATGTGCTATGATTGTGGGGAAGAAGTGAGATGCTAGTAGCCGATAGCTTGGCAAGCACATTTTTTATGGCTTCTCTGGTTTGAAAGTGAGCCTCTGGAGAAAAAGAGAAATTAAGCAACGTTTTGCAATAAAATTGTTACTGTTTTTTAGATTTGTTCTTAGGTGGATACAGAGAAGGACATAAAACAAGTTATGTTATGTCTGCAGATTATGTATGGCTTGAGAATTCTGCAACTTCATTTAGGAATAACAGTACAAGCTACGAAAGAAAAAGACATTATAATGAGTGTATTGAGTGTTTGAGAGGGATGCAGACACTGACCTGATTACAATGATACTTAGTTTTTGATTTTATACTTAAATCTTGTTTGCTTCTAACTCAATACCTAAATATTTAGTGAAGTAAGATAGATCTTGAAATTAGCTCATTGCAAATTCTCATCTAGCTCTGAAAGAAGTTTCAGTAGCAAATAATCCTCACTCTATCCAAGATCACTTTGATATCAGTCTCAAAACTATTAAAAGTAGCAGGCTGAATTCTTCTTTCACTAGTGAAACAAACCATAATTTGTTGGATGGAGAGGAGTTATGTACATAGATAGACAAAGTTGAGGGGAAGAATACTAAAACCATGCAAGCAAACGATCACTGAATGGAGATGTGCTCAAAGGAAATAGATTGCGAGTTTTTATGCAACAAGTGAAGACTTTTCAGTGTGTATTAGTAATGACATTCAAGTTTGGGTTGCCAGAAGATTTGGCAAAGTTAAATCCAGGACAAAAAGTTACCTGCCTGAATATCAGTTCTGACCACACTGAATCTCAGTTTACCAAAATATATGTCAGTCAAAGAAGTTGCCAGGATCTTGATGTGGGCAAATGTTTGAACAATTCCAGAAAGTATATGACCCAGTAGTGAGATTTAATATTTAGGAGAAAGCTTCTGTGAAGTGCAGGAGTGTCATGTCAGGTAAAAAAGGACATCAGTAGAACAGCAGCACCGCATCGGTCGCCATGAACTGATCTTCCTATTTGTTCTAGGGCAAAAGTATGTTAGCATCATCTGTTCCTTCCCCACCCGGTCTTGAAAATGACCCAAAGGAAAACCCAGCAGAGGGGTGTGAATTTCTAGTTTGCTAAAACAAGTTTATATTCTGTAATTCTTTTATTGTACAGCTGCCTTAAAACCAGAAAAGCTCCACTGGCATAAAACTGTACTTTTGGGGAATAAAAATTATCTTTCCTTCCGGCTGTTTTGATTCATGTCAAAGCCCATTACGTTGCAGGTGCAGGGAGCTTCATCTAAAGGGAAACATGAAACAGAGTTCTAACTTGCTCTAACATAGATGAAAAAAGGGTATAATAGCCCTGTACTAAACCGTATCTATTCTGAAGCAGCTTAACATGAGGAATCCTGTCTTCCCTGAAACCTAAAATAAGCTACGTTAGTTTTTCTACCAGTAGATGCAATTGGTCTTATGTACCAAATAATACATTTACTGGGTGCCCTACAGTCAAGCAACAGAAGCAGAAATGTTTGCAAGCATTTCCATGCATGCCTGTACATAAAGTTCTTCTTATGTACATTTTCCATTTAAAAATTTATTTAAATTACCATCACAATCATAAATTAATCCTATGCAGCTTGACTTTCTTTGGATAAATTCTTCTCTGAAAACACTTAAGACGGCTTGGAATCATTGGTTACATTTTTGTTGATCATAAATGTATTAGATGGATATTAATTAGAACTAAGCTTTGGTGCATTAATACAAAACCAGTAAGACTATGTACATTTGAAAAAAGGAAACCACTGCTTTCTAGTTTTGCACAGGTCTCACAGGAAAAGCGAAACACAGCGTATGTTATACAAGCAACCTGACTGTCAGCTTCTCAGTCTTTGCAAGGTAAAAAAATTACTGTAGTTAGTCCAGTAGAGTGGCAAGATCTCAAGGTAATCAGTGGGTAAAAACAAGGCTATGTTTCCAAACCAGCTATCCAACAACTATCCCAAAATTGTTTCCAGAGAAAAACAGTATGTTCTCAATAATTATAAAACATACTTTTTAATACGTGGCAATGGTGTCCAAGCCCAAGTTCCTATTGCAAACTTACCAACACACTGCTGGTACAGCCAGTATCTCCATATCAATACAATTTTATATTTTGCTACTCTTAACCTCTAGCATTGCAAATATTTATGAGTATGCTAACCTTTACGGCTTGTGAGAAGTTCCATAACATATAAGGGCAGCTGCTTGATAATCAGGCTAGAGATCCAAGTATGAGTGTCAGAGGCTGACCTATAGAGGATGTCAGTAATATCTGTAAATATAAGTTTAATATTAAATTGTCAATTGAATATACAAAGCTTATTTATTTGAGTGAAGTCTGCAGGACCAATTCCAATATATCCAGAATCACTCCACTGGTTGATACTAGATGCAGTATTAGTTTTTACTAGAATGTGAAGGGCATGATAAGATGTCAATATCTGCACAGGTCAAAACCAGAAGACGTATCAGTGATTCACTGAAGGATATATGAAAAAGAAACAAAAAAAGCAAAACATAACACATATGTTCATCTTTTAATAGATAAGATGATAAATATACCATGCTAAGTGCTATTCCATTTCTACAACAGTGTGGGTAGGAATGTTTGCATACATTTTTATTATAAAAGTAACTGGGACAGGTCTGTTAATATGTATGAACTACAGTTTCTGTAACATTATTTACATCTGTAAATGGCTATAACTAAAAATGAAGTTTACAAATTCCAAGTACGAACTCGTAAGAAAGAGCTCCAGTGGAGAAGGGGAAGCTTCCTAGAAAAAAATGGCAGATTATATCCTTTCCCTAGCAGCCAGCTCATGCAAGACAAATACTCTTGTGCAGTTCCCTTCCAACAGTTGTCTGTGTCTGAATTTCAAGCCCATTTGTATGCTGGTCTTTGTTAGGAGCAGTAAATTCCTACTGGTAGCCAAGATAACCTTATTTTGCAGTGATTTGTCTACTTTTTTGCATTGCACATCCCTCCTGTGCATAAAGGAAGTTAGAAATATTGCAGATGATCATTTCTGGAGATCATGATCTCTGACCTTTATCTGCATTTAACAACAGCTTAAATTCCACATTTTGTTCAGCATAGTATTCACACAAAAGTCTTCTAAAAGGCCTCTACCAGCTGCCACTCAGTGCGCGAGAGCTGCTCCCATTGAAAAAGGGGTTTCTCCCACATTTTGTTGTTTTAGGAGTAAAATGTAACTGGTTGCATTTTTAGATTTTTTTTTATTCTTTACATCTTTAATGAGAAGTGAAAATGCTAATAGTCTGCCATGCATTTTCTTTCTATGACTTTCTGCCAAGTACAGCTAAATCAGCAGTCAAAACACTAACAGTTTTTATGCTAACGATAAGAATAATTTGAATAGTGGTTTGAAAAATGTGATTGTTTCACTAACATTTTAGTTCCCATCTACCCAACAAACATTTACAAAGCAAGCAGATACTTCTAGCTGTGATCATTTCTTATTTTCACAGCTTGTGGCCAAACCTTCCCCTGACTAGGAAGCAACAGATTTGTTAGTAGTCTTAAGCTCTGATAATGAAAAGGTTAAGAAGTGCTAAATAACTATATTAAGATTATGATTAAAAGTGTAAGATCTAATTTTTCTTACTCTATCTTATGGATGTGATGTTACATATTTGTTATTCGGGCTATAGAGGTCAGATAAAATCAATTTATTATTTACAAAACCAAAAAATGTATAAAACATCTACATGGAAGCCTTTTATATTGTATTTGATATTTAAAATGAAGAAAGAAAGAGAAATAAATTGAATGAAGCTAGGGGAGACAAAGACATTCTTATTTTCCTAAAACAGCAAGTTATAAATACAAAGTTAAGATGCATGTGATCTAGGAGAAGCCTGCATTTAATTATTCCTGAATGTTACTAGGTCCTGATTTCCAGGGTGAAGAACATAGCCCTCTGACTCACTGGCATGAGACCTCTAAATGGAACACAATGAGAGCAATAGGCCCTGTATTCGGTAAAGACTGTATTTCTCCTAAGATTTTCGTCAAAAAAACCTGAGAAAATGGTATGTGCAGGGTGGGAACATGCTACCTCACTCGCAACAGTGCATCCTGGATGACCCTGCTGTCTCTCTCCCCTCTCCACAACTGCTCAGGCACTAGGCCAAAGCTTTTAGAGCTTCTCCAGATCACATACCTGTTCTGGCATGCAGGACAGGACAAAATACGATCTTTGAGATTTTGTGTATAGAAAGAAAGAAAGAAAGAAGGGTATTAACACCTGCCACTTCCTCTGTGTATGTGGGTAAGGGCTGGATGCACTACAGTAACTGGAACAGAAATGGACACATATAAATTCACCTTTTCTGGATCAAGGCAGCAGGATCAAAAATTAATCCCTTTTTATGTAAGATGCTGTATATGAGACACCCAATGGGCTTAGATACAGTATTAGGAATGAAATAATCTAAATAATTTGTTTCAGACTTGCCAAATTTCACACAACCTTGCCTTAAATGAAAAAGCCATATATCGCTAACTGTAGATTTGGGTTTCACGTTCAGTCCTTCCAGGCAGGAAGATTCAGATTTATTTAGGGGCACATGCATAGCAGTAATAAAGTTAGCTAATCATTTGGCTATTTTGTAAGCAGTGGAGATCGCTACCTCTCCCTCCAGCTGAATTAAATTGCTAATGTGCTCTATGCTGAATGTATTGTCTGTGTGCTAGTTACGCTATCAAATCTCTGTCATTAGAGGACTTAGAGATCCTATTTTGTGCATGCAAAGAGACTTTGGAGATCTGTGGCAACGTCTTTAGCTACTTACAGTGGCAGAATAGCAAGTGCCTACAAAATGCCAGTGGATAAAGACAGGGAGATCACTTATTAATCACTGTCAAGGACAAAACAGAACTGACTGGGTGAAGATTAATTTAATTTATCACCAATTTAAACATTCACACTCCTGAGGGATATGGGAAAAGCAAGGAATATAGTCAGGACCCTAAATTTTAGGAAAGAAAACTTCCAGCTCTTCAAGGAGTTAGTCAGAAGGACTCCCTGGGAAACGGTCCTCAGGGACAGGGGAACAGAGGAGAGCTGGTGGATCTTTAAGGATGCGTTCCGTAGAGCACAAGATCTCTCAGTCCCCAGGTGTAAGAAATCAGGCAAGGAAGGGAAGAGACCAGCATGGCTGAGCTGAGACCTGCTGGTCAAACTAAGGAGCAAGAGGGAACTGCCCAGGCAGTGGAAGCAGGGACAGGTATCCTGGGAAGAGCATAGGGATGCTGCCTGGTTGTGAAGGGATGGGGTCAGAAGGGCCAAGGGGCAGCTGGAGCTGAATTTGGCAAGGCATGCAAAGAATAACAAGGGCTTCTACAGGTATGTCAGCCAGAAAAGCAAGGTTAAAGAAAGTGTGCCCCTCCCAATGAGGAATAATGGTGACCTAGTATCAACAGACGAGGAGAAGGCTTAGGTACTCAACAACTTTTTTGCCTCAGTCTTCACTGGTAACCTCTCTCCTCACCCCTCCTGAGTTGATGGACCACAAGATGGGGATGAAGGGAGTAAAGCCCCTCCCACTGTAAGGGAAGATTGGGTTCGTGACCACCTGAGGAACCTGAACATACATAAGTCTATGGGATCTGATGAGATGCATCCCAGAGTCCTGATGCAGCTGCCAACCACTCTCCATGATATTTGAAAAGTCATGACAGTCAGGTGAAGTCCCTAGGGATGTGCCCATCTTTAAAAAGGGTAGAAGACCCTGGGAACTACCGACCTGTCAGCCTCACCTCTGTGCCTGGGAAGATCATGGAACAGATCCTCCTAGAAGCTATGCTAAAGCACAAGGAGGCCAGGGAGGTGATTCGAGACAACCAGCATGGCTTCACCAGAGGCAAGTCCCATCTGACCAGCCTAGTGGTTTTCTATGATGGTGTGACCGCATCAGTGGACGAGGGAAAAGCAACGTATGTCATCTATCTGGACTTCTGTAAAGCCTGTGACACAGTCCCCCACAACAGGGTAAGACAGAGAAAATAACCACCTCTGCTTCCTTCACATACTTAAGGAGATTAAAAGAGCAACGAACTATTAAAAACAATATAGTTGGAACACCATTAATATAAAGGAATGGTGATAGACGTAGAGCCAACTCCTATATTTCTATCCTTGGAACTCCACTTAAACGGAAGGGATCAAAAGCTTGCAAGTGGTGGGACAGAGCTATCTAACCATCCTTGTGTACCATTAGCTCCAGAGATAATGCTAATACAGACTAGCAGCACTCCTCTCTCTAAGACCACATCCTTTCCTAGAAGCTAGTGCCCATGATGGGCTCAGTTGTACTACGTCCATTTTTACAGTGTGCATGTGGGGACACGTGCTGGATGCTGGTTTTGTTCAAAACTATCGGGTCGGCCCTGCAGCATGGTATGCCTAATTGTGCCAGGGCTAGGACACACATTGCATTTTTATTTCAGTCATGCTCACTTTTAGAGACAGATGGAAGTATAGCTCTGCTCACATGCAAACCATACTGGGCTTCACCAGTCATGACGGGCAACGCGGACTGCAATTGCTCAGGTATGCTGCCCCTTAGTATTCCCCATTCATTAGTCACCGTCAGTATTAACACCCATGCCTCTTGCTTACACGTCCCCTCCAGCACGCTCACCCACACACACCACCTAGCTCCCTCTCCCTGACATTTCATGCAACAGCCCGCAGCTTTGGGCTCTGATGAGGGGGAGTGTGGGGCTGTGGAAAGGAACAGCAAAGCTGAGCACTCTCCCAAAGAAATGAGTGCAGAAAACAAGACACATTATAAAGTATGAAAATGTTTTAGGGTTGTCTAGTTTGAAACCATTTTTTCTTCTGCTGACAAATACAAGCAAATTAGATTGAGCTCACAATACTGGCAAAAAGCAGATCCTGAAAGTCAGCGTATCATAGCAGTATCCTATAGGCAGCCTGTTCCACTGGGAGATGTAAAAATAAATGAGAACATTTATATGGAGATCAGAACAATTTAGTGTGATTCAGCACACACAGAGTAGGAGAGTGCAGAAGGAAAGGCTGGGCCTTCTTACTGGGACTGGACACAGCATGCAGGAGTCCACAGCTAGAAGCATCATGTGCTGCCTGAGATTCCCCTGAGTTCATTCAAATTTGATGAACGCAGAAGCCTGCTTCAGTTGATTTGTCCATAGGACATTCTCAGAAAAATAGACATGAAGCATTAAAGCCAGTTGTGTTCTTGCTTGGCCCTTAATGGCACCTGAGAAAGAAAAGGGGTCTTGCAGCATGAGTCTGTCTCTGTGAGGATAAAATCATCAGTCATCATAAAAATTAAAACTGAAGATGTGTGTCACCACCTGATTTCAACTTACAGCTCTGGGCTGCATGTCTGGTATTTGGCATCTCTGCACACAAACACTGTGGGTGTCCACTGTCACAGTCTGTGAAACACTGCATATAATCACATCAGTGACAAACTCCACAAAAGGCAACAAAAATGCCTCAGTTGTCAAATATCCCACAGAGTCAAGGAGCATCCTTACTCCCTTACCTGTTTCCAGCATTGCCTGTGTTGTCCCTTGTTATTCCCAACGCTCTCTCTGGGAGGCAAAGGCGAACATATGCTGTCTCAGGCCCACATGGGCCTCCCTGATAGAAACGTCCAAGAATACGTTAGACCAAAAGCAGAAGTGTGACCTCATCTCCTCTCTTCCCCCTTCCCATCTCTGCTGACTGGTGGCTCCCCATCCTCAGTCAAAACAAAACCCTTTTCTTTGCTCTTTCAATTTCTTTACCTTAAGCTGGTATAAAATTGACCCAATAGAAAATATGTGCAAATCACTTGTTATGAGGTAAACTCTAACTAGGCTTTTGTTGCATTTCTGTACATGCTCTTTTGTTTTAAATCAATAATTACATATTTTTTTAAAATTACATTACTTTCTCTACGACATCTGCACTGTAAAGCAGAAGAAAGTCAGGCAGACAGGGCGTAGCCGAGCGGCTTTTGCACAGGTGAAATACACTTCTTGTACATAAAACTGTAGAAGCCAGGACTGTGTTCCTAATCCTACACTCGATTTATAAAGTCAAATCTTCTTGATATTTATTTTCTCATTTGTGTTAGGCACAAGAAGAAGAGATTTACTCTGGTTTTATTAAGTGCCCAGCAAAACACAATTGCTCATTTTGACTTTTTCCTAGTTGAACCTCAAGAAAGGGATATTAGTCCTTTCAACCATACAGCAAGAGCAACAGAGAGGGGTAGCTTCACCAAGAGTTGAAAATGTCTTCTGATTTAATGACAGTCATTTGTTCCTACCCATAAAAATGATAAACATAACGTAAATTAAGGAAAATAAATAAATAAGATTCAAGTAATTACTCTGAGAGGGGGACGGAGAGATACAACTTTGCTGCTTGTGTTTCAATTACAGGAAATGCACAATGATCCTCTTGTTGTGTGTACATGCACTAACAATTCCTGATGCTCTGCTCCTCCCACTTCCTTCTCTGCTATAGCGCTAACTTAGTCACAATAACAATAATTATGGTCTTCCTGGATTCCGGTCCATTCTCATCAACACAGTAGGAAAACATACTGTACTCCCCACCCTACATACATACCATCCGCAGTAACAGAGCCCAGGTAGATTTCAATAAAATCTTACATTGCTATTATTCTTGTTCAAAAACTTTTTTAACCCCATATTTTTATGGTTTAGTGGTAGGATGGCAGGGGTAGGGTAACAGTTGGACTTGATGATCTTAAAGGTTTTTCCAAGCTAAACGATTCTGTGATTCTATGATTCTGTACGTGTGTTGGTTTTATGCAATTATTTCATTCCTGTAACTCAGGCACATAGAAAGATACCCTAAGGCTATCCAAGTTTTCTGAAGTTTTCAGTAGCAAAAATTTCTTCCTAAATGAGAGTAAGCAAAGACATTTTCATCTGCAGAGGAGTAATTTCCACTGCTCTAGCCTGGGTTAAGCAATAAAAATTAACTGCCACCTGGGTTTCTCTGCACCTGCAGAGATCAGGTATTCTTAAATCTGCAAGCACTGTCTGTAGCTGAAGACATGGCTCATCCTGGATAGGAAAGTGGAAGAGAATATTGATGTCTAAACATTCTGTTTTCTCTAAAATGCTTTGTGACTTTTCACTATTAGCTTCATATATTAAAAAAAAATGTGAATCAATCCATATATGTGATTTCAGGTGAAGAATTCTTCCTATTAGTTAGGATATTTCTATGCAACGTATACAAATACGTAGTTTTTAAATTTTTTTAAGCATATAATAAAAGCTATTGGAAAAGGGAATGGTAGTTGTGGTTCCCATTACCTGCTGAAGATGTTCTGAATTATTTTTTTGTTTTAAGTTTATCTATCTCTGTTTAATATTTGCCTTGGCTTTAGAAAGATGAGTTATTCCACAGAAATGAATGAAAGAGAATATAGGTAATCTGAGAAGACAAACCAGCAGAAGCATTTTGATAATGTTTTTAATTCAAATCAGCTGTAAGAGCTCCTTAGTGAATAAAACATTACTAGAAGTTGAATTCTGTGCCTCATAGAGCTTTAGGCTTCTTCCTGACTTTAAACAAAGATTTTAAAATATTGACACTTGCTATTAGAATTCCAGATGTAGTAACTAGTAAAAAAAGAACCACCTTTATAAAACAAAACCGTATCATTTTTAACAATTCTAAAATATTTCTGTAATTTTGAAGATGCATTCTTTTAGCTTGCAAAATATTCAGTAGTCTAAAACTGAAATTTTAAAAGCAGAAGTGGGTACGCTTCATCCGTCTACCCAAAGTATTATTACCTGACAAATTTAATCTATTAATACAGTTTAATTGCCTTCTACTTTACACTCTTTTCAAGCAAGAACAGATGTCATTCAGAAGGCACATAAAAACTTCTTCATTGAAATAAACTGGTAATAGGATGTAGTAAATATTTTTATGCTTTAAAAATACTAATTATCAGGAGCACTGGAGAATGATTTTTTTTCTGGATACTAAAAAGGAAGTATAGATTTATAAGGCAAAGTACCAAGAAGAAAACCTTTTTAAAATGGGTGTGCACTGCAGTGTTTTATCTCACAGAACTGGGATCTGTATGGGCCAAAATTATTTCCGTTTGATTTTGATAAAGTTAAAAAGCCTTTTAGTTTCAAAGCTTCCCATACCAAAATTAGGTTTTATTTAAATTAGTTTCCCATATCAAAAAGTTTAAAAGCAGTGTTCTTGACCTTGCCTTAAAAAAATTACTATGTTCAAAATGCCTGCATTGTAAAGGCTAGACACAGATTTTAATAAATTACGTATTTCTGTAATAATTACGTGATGTTTCCCACTGGCAGTATTACTGTAGTTTCTTTAAGGCTTCATCTGTTATAAATTCTTTTGTCTCTGCAATGATTTTTTTTTCCTTATCCCTACTGCGTACTTTGCAGTCTGGATGGTTAGAATGAGCCTGTCACAGTCACCACACTTGCAAGGTTTGTTTAAGCTGCGGACCATGATTTGATTTGTCCTCTGAGGAAAACTGTCTAGTTCACTGTCCACTTCCAGAGTCTTTCCTGTGTAATGTTTACCATAGACAGTCTAACATGAACTCTCCTTTTCATCACATCCCAATTTTCCCTCCCCTGTAACTGTTACTTACATGGTGCAGCCTCACTGTTTAGCAAGTCAGCCAAGAGTAATCCACAACCCCTCCTGGCAGGCTGAGAGCCAGGGAACGTGTAACGCATTTAGTGTTGTGCTCAGTAACTATAGCGCGCACGACAGCCTGCTGGTGGAGAGCCACACAAAGAAGAAAAGGCAAGGGTTACACTGACTGAAGATAGCCCTTGGAATCTGTATACAGGCAACTGTAGGGACTGCCTCCATAGTACTTGTTTTAGCTGATACAGTAAAAAGAACAAGTCTGCATATAACCTAGAGTAGCTCTTCAATGCAGAAAAAAACACAGTAAAAGGATGATTTGAGATTGCCCTGGTCTTGCCGGTCTGCAAGTTATTCAAGCTATTCCTTTTCTGCAGTCTAAGATATGCAGCTGGTGGTGCATTCCAAAAACTGTATTTTGTAGTAAGTGCTGAATGGACTGACTTTTGACTCAAGGATGCATTTTCCTTTTTCTAGGACACAGTGTCTGCTATCCATGCAGGTCTTCCTCCTGCCTGTGCCCAACTTTACAAACGTCAATGGTTACTGTAGTATTTGGGACCATCTATGCGAAGACGTGCCACATCCAAACCCCTTTCCTTGATTTGGGACCTTTTGCTGCCATTTCTCACTGAAAGGAGAGGGTCAAAATTCTTGGGATATTGCCTGAAGTCCTTCACAGCAAATGAATATTCAAGATGCAATCTAAACTGAATAAAAAAAAAAAAAAGTAAGACTAGTGCTCTCTAACAAAATTCTCACAGTCTGGTCAGAAATGTTATGAAAACTCTTTGGAAAGTGTCTCTCTCCAGATGGCTATAAGTGAATTTTACTTAAGAATGACTTACTTACATGGGTACATCAAAACTGGAAAACTAGATGCCACCAATTTCAGATCATGTTACAATTTCAGGCTAGGATCTACTGAAGTTAAGGACAGACTCTGTGAAGTTCAGTCATCTGTGCAAAAACAGCTTTTGTGAGAGGATGTAAGAATGGACAGTTAAGGATAGTAAGCCTGTTAGTAATTATCTGACTTGACTCGGCTTATTTCCATATTCTTGATAGGGTTAAAGGACATGATAAAGCAGATGTACTCTAAACCTGCTACTTTGCCACTTACAAGCACATTATTACACAGCTGTTGTGACTTCAGCCACTATCACCCAACGTTTTGACATTTTCCTTAAGACAAATCCCAGAGTGTATTCCAGGCTCATTAGATGGTGCCATTTTAGCAATGATCCACAATGTAGAGAAGTCTTTGTGCAATGTGGTGATATTATTATACCTTAACCTTTCCCAGTGTTGTATATTTGTAATTAAACTAGTTTACTTATGCAGTGTTGCAATATTACAGGGTAGATCTTAGAGCCATTATGCAGATTAAAAAAATGCAAGCCTATGAGCTCAGGTGATAGGATAATTTTTTTTGTTCTAAGAAGAGGAACAAAATTGTGACAAGGGTATGGCCAACAAATGGCTCATAGATTGCTAATAAAAGGGTATTGCATCAACCCTCAAGTAATACAAATTGTGCATTGCATTGGACAGGGCTAACGTAGTCAATGGAGTAACACAGCACCCCCAGTAAATCCTCTTTTGAAGATAGTGGGACTGAGTCGAAGAGCTCCGAAGTTTTGTACTGGATGGAGGTTACCCTACTGACCTTTTAACTTGCTTTTAAAAAGAAAAGCATAATGGACTTGTTCAGTGGTGGCCATGATCTGTTCCAGCTACAGAAGGGCTGTATGCCCTGTCCTCTACATGCACACAGTCATTGTACTCGATCTGTGAATTACAGTGGATTTGTGCATGAGTAAAAGACAGAATGCCTCCTTTAAGGATCGAGTTTAATGCAGATCTTACTTTTTCTATCAGTGTTCTTGTTTGCTAACCAGGAAAAAGGGCAGCTGCTACTGCTGGAATGATTCATGAAGTCCATTCCCAGCAGTCCTCTTTCCCTGGAAGTGGATATGCCAAATGAACGGTATTGGCAGGGGCAGCAGCCTGCTTCTGGCAGCTGTAGACAAGATTTTTCCAAGTCCAGTAAGCATTGCTTTGGGCCTGCTGGTGAAAGGCAACATGCCCATCAGCAAAACAACAGCAGCCTTTTTCTCCTATCAGTTTTTGTTCAGTTGCTTCTCTCTCTGTTGACAGCTCTATCCAGCCCTTTGTCCTTGTCTCCACTTCACTAGTACCTTGCCCACCATTTCTCTATGGGGGAGAACCAGTGAACAAAACCTGTCACAATCCAAACATATGGAAAAACACATTTAAAAGCATGAATGGGAACCAGAATTGGGGATATTGCTAAACATAGGACTGTCCTGTAATTTAGAGATGCCACCTGGCTAGTGTCTAACCAGTCTGGCTGGTTTTACATGTCCCAGATCTGTCAGAGCTATTAGGCAAGCACACATTGAATTTGTATGTGTTGTAGCCCTGTGCCAGGGTGCCTGATCCTGTTTTCTGGGTTTTTTGGGTTAGGTTTTTTTTTCTTTTCTTCTCTGTTAAAGAATGGCCAGCCTGCTATTATTGCACACCCCTTTTATCCGACTCAAAACAATGCAACCTAGGGCACTCACTGTGCTATTGGGATTCAGGAAAGCCCTGCTGTAGACTGGTGACAGATGGATATTGGGTCAGTAAAATACTGAGGCTTGTGACTGCAGTGACAGAAGCCTAGGCTCCACAGTAATAATATAACATGTCTTCGTCAGAGCCCCGTTCAGAAAACACCATAGTGTCAGGCCTTTGCCATCTTCTGTCGTGGGCAGGGGCGCCGGAAACCATCTTTTGTTTAGGATTGACAGAGCTTTTGCAAAGGCTTGGCATTTTCAGAATTTGAGAAGATTATCTCCCAATTTCATAAGGATCAAAATCTTCCTCTCAAGTAAAAATGTCTGCCAATGTCTGTTACCTTCAAGAGGACAAGAAGTCCCAATACAATTAAAATGCATGGCATTTCCATAGCTTTGCAGTTGAGGAGGCTTTCTCCAATATCCCTATCCCGCCATGTCCTTCAGGGAACCGCAGTCAGCTCCAGGCCGCGTGCGGCTGCTCATGGGACGCAGCAGATTTATTTACAAAACAACACTGAAACCAGGAGGCGTACGTAGCATTGGAAGAAAACTCAAAACCTCTGCTCGCAGTTTTGAAGGCTGAAATTGAAAGTTGATTCAAACTGTAGGTTTTGGGATGTCTCTCCACAAAAGGAAAGGAAATTCTGTCTTTTAATACGCGGATTTTTCAGATCGCCGTCATCTTGCGGAGTGCCGTGATTTTAATCTCTCACAGCCGAGGTGAGCAGCGCTAAATGCGATCCCGGGTCTCCTCACGCCGCCGGTCGCTGCGCGCAAACACAGGCCGCGGGCACCCACCTCCCACCGCGCCGCTCGATTGGCGAGGCCGGGCCGGGCCGGGCCAGACCAAGCAGACCAGGCCGCGCCGGGCCAAGCAGACCGGACCGGACCGGACCGGACCGGGCGATCCGCCCCGCCCTCGGGCTGCTCCCGCCGCAGTTGTCGCGAGAGCTCGAGAGCTGGGCATGGGCGGGGCGCGGGGGTGATTGACAGGCGTGCGGTCTCCGCGCTGTCGCCATTGTGTGGCGGGGAGAGGCGGCGGGCTCGGCGTGGCAGCTCGCGGGCCCGGCCCGGCCCGGCTTGGCCCCTCAGCTCCTGCGTGCCCGCGTCGTGAGGGCTGTGCCGGGAGAGTGAGTACGGGCCGCCCGCGGTGTCGGGGGGGAGGATGTCCCTGCACGGCCCAGCTCGCGCCTGTGTGCGGGGCTGGGGCCGGCGGCTCCGCGCCACGGCTGGGGGGAACCATTTTGTGTCGGGGCCGGCGCCTGGCTCCTCCGCCCTTCTCTGTGCGGAGCAGCGCTGGCGGCCGCACGCCTCCGCGCCTTCCCCGCAGCGGAGCCGTGTTAACGCTCTCTGTTCTGCGGGTCCTTTCCCCCCTCCGAGGAGCCTCTGCCCTGCGGGGTCGGGGCGGAGCGGCCGGCGCTGCCCTTCCGCCTGGCGCCAGCCCCGGTGTGGCGTTGGCCTGGATCACGGGTGCGGCCGTGCGCTCCTTGGCCCGGGCGTAAGCCTTGCCGGTGGGGCCTCTCCCTTCAGGCCTGGGGAGGAGTGAATGGTGCCCTCTTCAGCGGCTCTGCGGGGCACCCGCTGTCGGGAGCCTGCTGGCTGCAGTCTGGGGGAACAGCCCAGCGTCACGGCACCAGCTGCTGCAGCGTAGGCAGACGATCGGCATTTGTAAATATTTTTCTTGCTCATGGGTATCCTGAGAGGCTGCCGAGTTTTTTTTTTGTCAGCCCTCCTTGAGTGAAGGTTGAGAAAATATCCTGAACAAAGAATTGTGCAGACTGACAGAATCGTCCCTGAACTCCATCTTGTTTTTCATAAAAACATGATTGTGAGTAAACGCTGAGAAAGACATGTGGCAGCAAATTGCTCGGGAGAGTCTTATGAACAGTTGTATATCAGACCATACAAAAACCTGTAGTCATAAAAGCTCAAGTCTTGGGTAGAAGTGTCATCGCGTAGTTCCAAGCTATGAAACTTGAATTAGGAGCAGGGAGTGAAGTGTGTACTTCTCTCTGAGGGTACAAGAATGCTTTAGGCTGTTAGTAGAAAGCACAGGAGCTAGTAAAGGCTTCCCTTACTGGTAGATATGACTACCTCAAGTTGGTTCTCATTTCTCAGTAGAGGGGGTCATGGCAGAAGAGAGGACGAGTGAGAAGGTTTTATTTGAAATGTTTGCATTATTTTTACCTTTTGAGATTACGCTGCTTTCCCACAAAGACCCGGTGGATCTTTTATCTCTTGTTATCTCTATCCATTTGAGCTCTGTAGTCAAAATAGACTGTTCAACTCCACCTCCCATTATGAGTCGGTCATCTGTTTCCCAGGTACAACTTTAAATTTGAAGTTTGATTTCAAAACTTGGTTTCTTACCAGGCCTTGAGAGGCATCACTTGTGTCCCTTATTCCAGGAGACACAAGAGTTGTTTCCAGATTTTTCTAAGAGATTCTGTTTGCTAAGTGACATGACATGGCATGAGCTGCTGAAGTATGTTGCTTTGATGGGAAGAGTGCTTCTCACCCTGCTGTTCCCTTTCTCATTTCTCTGTTGTTGGATACCAGTGTGAGTAGTGTCAGAATGATGGAGAAGCCAGGACAGTGTGTTGAGGTTGCTCAGTGAAGGACACCACAGGTGTCATATTTGAGTAAGGTGTTCCCTTCCTTTGTGGCAACAATAGGCATTTAAATCTGTTCAGACTGCAACACAACTTCAATTTTTTGGTTTTGTTTTGTTCCTCAGAGAAGTCATTTAAGTATTTTTTTGGCCTCACTACCTTCTGTGTAAACCGAGGTGACTACTTTGTCATTATAGAACTCATTACAACATGTTAATTACTACTTGGGATTTGTTGAATTCCTTGTGTGGGTAAACAAAATGTTCAAGGTTTTAATTTGAGTGTCTTTGTGGTCATTCAAAAATAATCTGTAAGATGCTGATACTGTAAAAGAGAACCATTCTCATTCTGAAATAACCTATAAAAACATAATATTCCCCTTGCAGACAAGTATTATTGTGGCTTTAATAATATGTTGGGTTTTTTTTTAATTGTGAGACCACTGTCTCGCTCTGTCCTTTGTTCTATGATAGCTTAGCATGTTCACCTTGACCACCTCATTGTGTTACTATGATCAGCATAAGCCTTGTATGTTTATTGTGTGTATTCAAGCCAACTGTGAAGACAGTTGCTTCTCAAGTTTCTAAGGTACAGCGCTTAAAATGCTTTTTAGAGAACTCTGGAGACACACAGAAAGAAAAAACCCAGAAGACTTCTTACTAGTGGTCATTACCAAAGTTGAGATGCCTAGAATCTAATTTTAACTATCTAAGATACTCAAGTCATGGCTCCATTGGCTTCAGTTGCAGATATGCTTTCACGACTTCTGCTAGTTGGATTCCAGGTAAATTTTATGATGGATGCCCACAAGTCACAGACCTCTTGTGTAGTGGTTTTTAAAAAAATGATAAATCTGAATGACACACTTCATGTCACTGAATCTTTGTTGAAAGGCAAGCTATGAAATCCATTTTCCTTGAGTAGAAGTTCTTTGCCTAGACCACGAGGCCCTTTTTTCCTAAGTACCTTCCTACCTCTGCATCAAACAAGGCAGGGTTCCTCTTGTCAAATGCCTGTTCTTACAAGGGCGGAAGACTAGTCAAACCATCCTCTGCTACCCCAAAAAGACTCTTGTGGTTTCACCCCAGCCAGCAACTAAGCACCACACAGCCACTCACTCACTCCCCGTGGTAGGATGGGGGAGAGAATGGAAAGAGTGAAAGTTAGAAAACCCGTGGGATGAGATAAACACAGTTTAGGAGGTAAAGCAAGAGCCACAAGCAGAGCAAAGCAAGGAATTCATTCACTACTTCCCATGGGCAGGCAGGTGCTCAGCCATCCCCAGAAAAATCGGGGCTCCATCATGTGTGATGGCGACTTGGGCAGACAAACTCCATCACTCCAAACGTCCCCCTCTTTCTCTTTCTTCCCCCAGCTTATAAACTGAGCATGACTTCATATGGTGGTGGGATACCCCTTGGGTCAGTTGGGGTCAGCTGTCCAGGCCGTGCCCCCTCCCAGCTCCTTGTGCCCCTGGCAGAGCAGGGGAAGCTGAAACATCCTTGACTGCTGTAAGCCCTGCTCAGCAACAACTGAAACATCAGGGTGTTACCAACATTCTTCTCATACTAAATCCAAAACACAGCCCTATCCCAGCTGAAACCAGGACAACAGCGCTGATTCATCTTTATAGCAGATCATTCTTGCTTGCTGGCTGAGGCCAGGACTGCAGGAAAAATGTACAGTTGTATTAAATTAATCATAATGTGTACACATAAACTGACATACTAAATTTTGCATTTTCTAACATGCTGCCTTTATCTTGTTTAAACACATTTTTTCTGTATAGGTTCTGCAAGATTTCTTTACTTAAAGAAAGAAAATATTATATAGATAGTATCACCTTGACGCCAGATTTAAATCACAACCTGTGCTAATTTACAAGATTAAGCTGGTTGATAACATTGTCCTCTTGGGGTTACCACTGGAGGAGAAAATTAGTCTTGTGCCTTTTTGTGTATGTTTGTAGAAGCAATTAGCTAATCTTGGACTCCATTTCAGCTTCTGGAGATAGTTGGCTCTCATGTCCAGTCTTCTACCCTGTCCTTTCCTATCTGACTGCTCTTATTTTGTCTGTTCTGTGGATGGTGCATAAGCAATTTTATTAGTATTAGATGATCTCTAACTTAGTCTTGAAGTTCTTATAACTTCTTACGTTTCTGTCTCTTCCCCCTGTTCATCCGGACTTTAATTTCTACCGGTAGAAACTGCTTCTGGAACCTTTGCATGTTCTACATATGTGTGTGTGTCTGACTTTTATCTGTGTTATTTAATTCATTCGGGTCCACACCTCTCTGAAGCAAAGTGATCCAGAAGCAGAGAGATCTATAAGGCAAGTTGATACTCCTGGTGCTCTTTGTCAAGTACTTAATAGTACAGAATTGGAGCCATTATTCTGTGTGTCTGTCCCCTATACTTTGTACCAGCGTAAAACCTACATAAACAGTGCTTTGCATGTGAGATCTCTTCAAGACCTACAGCTGTCTTGTCCAGCATACACCTTAGTCTATGTTACTGTGACACTAATTTAGGTTCACAGTTTGCAACTTGGATAGTTACAATAGCACTTGGTGCAGCTTCAATTACTAGACTTGCAGTGACATTATAGCAGATTAAAGCTTAAATCAACTATCATTACAGAGTCTTAATCTAATGTTACAAATATGAAGAAATACGATTGTTGCATTTTATTGCACAAACTGTCCACTTGAAGTGGTGTAGCTTAGATCGTTAGATTTGTCCTTACTGAATTTCTTCTAAACTTCCACAGCTGACAACGTTCTGTACTTTGGAACACTGCTTAGAGCTTTCTTATCGATAGAGCTGTATTTACAACTTTGAGAATTGCATACAATTACTCAATATTTACTTAGGGGTTTAAATGTGATCTGGAAATTTAACGAATTTATGATTTCAAGTTCCTAATCCAAAGTTAGGCAACTGAGAATTTCAGATTCCTGAACTGATCTTGCGTAACTGTTGATGGCAACCCATTCATGTTTGCCAGAGACAATGTCTGAAGCATGGTCTAGAAGCTGGTGTGCTTCTCCAAAACAACCCAGTAGCTCCTTTGTACACAAATGTAAACATCCACTTAAATTTGGTGTGCTTTGTGTTACAGTTTTTTGCAAGATTAAGCATTTAGGCTGCTTTATGTTGTGACCTGTGTTGTAAAGCTAGCAACTGAACATGCATCAGAACAGTGATTAAAAAACCTTCCATTAAGGAAATTAACCTTGGCTATCCAACTGTTTGGTCAATGGAGTTCTGTACAAATCAGCTTTTACCAGGTAGAATACGCAATGGCAGCGTGACTTTCAGCTAAGATTAAAAGTCCTGAGTACGCGAACTCAACTTGAAACTGCAGTCAGACGTAGAATCATTAAGGTTGGAAAATACCTCCAAGATCATCAAGTCCAACTGTCAACCTAACACCACCATGCCTACTAACCATGTTGTGAAGTGCCACATCTACGTGGTTTTTTAACACCTCCAGGGATGGTGACTCTACCACCTCTGTGCGTGCCCTGTTCCAATGCTTGACCACTCTTTCAGTAAGGAAATTTTCCTAATATCCAATTGAAACCTCCCCTGATGCAACTTGAGGCCACTTTAGGCTAGACATTGGGAAAAACTTCTTCACCAAGAGGGTTGTCAGGCTCTGGAATGGGCTGCCCAGGGAGGTGGTAGAGTCCTCATCCCTGGAGGTATTTAAAAGAAGGATAGATGAGGTGCTTAGGGACATGGTTTAGTGGTGGGATGGCAGTGCTAGGTTAACGGTTGGACTCGATGATCTTAAAGGTCTTTTCCAACCAAAGTGATTCTATGATTTTATTTACACAAGGTACATCAGGACTGATGCAGCAGCTTTTCACAGACTCTGTTACTGGTGAGCGTGGCTGATGTGTAGCAAAAAATGTGCTTTACTGAGTGCTAATTTTTTTTTTTCCAGTGTAACTTATTCCCATTCTCGGAAGGTTAGGCCAGAATTAAAAATGGTTAAATAAAACAGATTGTCCCACTTCTGCAAATCGCCTTGTACCAGTGGAGTTCCCTGCCATCTATTTGAGAGTTGTTAGTTACCATGCTGCCCTTCCTGCACTGCACCATACCACTGAGGATACTGCAGTTCTCTTAATTTTTTTATTTAAGAGCTACATTTTGTGTTCTGATTCTGTGTGTACCATCCTGAGGGGGAAGAATCTGGGAATGTTATCAAACCAGTTAGCTAGTTATCTGGAGTTTTTGAGCAACGCTAAGTCAAGATATCCTTTCAAGGACAAGTATGACTACAGGATCATTTCTCATGCAGAAAAGGCACCAGCATTTCTTTTGAAATGCCTAGAAATATCAAAAGAGCAAATAAACACTCAGCACTCAAAGGTAAATTTATATATATCTGTGAGACAGCATGTGCTCTTTTTTATACACTAATTTGCATGGGAGTTGTCTTTGGAGAAGTTAAATACTTCTTTGAGCTGGGTAGACGGCAAATGTATTTTTTTCACAGGAGGGTGAACTTCTGTAGTTTTGACCCTGAAGAATAAGTCACAGTGTAGTTTCCGCAAGTGTTGAGATGCAGTTCATGAACAAAAAGGTAATACATGAATTTAGGAAATCTGAGGACTCTTTCTCTGACTCCTGGCGCATTTAGTGTTAATGCTAGTGCTGCAGACTTCTTACAGGAGTCCCACTTGTAATATAATAGCAAGAATATATTGTAATATAATAAGAATAGCAAAAGGGGCTATGCTTCTAGTTTTCTAACATGGAACGGGAGGAGATGTAAAGATGTAAAGAAGAGGTTACAAAAAACAGGGTAATAACTCATTTCCCCATCTTACTGATGCACAGTTAGACCAAAGCATGGTGTAAATATTTGTATGTATGAGTCATATTTATGATACACTCAGAATGACTTCTGCATGTTTTGCATGTAGATCCCTGCTTCTAAAAGAAAAAGTAATCACTGTGTCCTTGTACAGGATACAAAGAATGGAGTCAAAACCCTCAAGAATTCCTCGAAGGATATCTGTTCAGGCCTCCAGCTCTTCACTGGGATCTAGAACACTGACTGGAAACAGTTTAGCTGGTGCATATAGTGCAAGAGAACCTTCACGGAGACTAGAATCTGGATACCAGGTAATGTGTTTTGTCTTTTTCTGTAAAGTATAAATTTAATGTCTCTTTTTCACCAAGAAACCCCCTAGAACCCAGGGGGGGGAAAAAAAAAACAAACCAACAAAAAGCAATATAAGGAAAAGTCCCACCCAGGGCCTTGCATTTGTGAACAAAACCCAAGATTAATTCTAAAATGCAAGGGTTTAATAACCAGGCCAATGACAGTGTTTTGCAGTGTGAACTGGTTTGCCATCTCTGCCTGCTTTTGTTTGTAGCTGCAACTTTAAAAATCAGCTGTTTGGTGAATGAAAGGTATCCTGATACTATGTATCTGTTTTGCCACTAGGCACTGCAGTCTCCAACCTGGATAAATGGAGTTTTCTGTTGAGGGGATATGAGGATTGTGTTTGAATCTTGAAGCATATAGGGCGTCGAACTTCATGTGTGGATGATGTGAAAATACAGGAATATGTTGCTAATGTTTTAAGAGTTGACAGTAGGCTGTACTGCTTTGCAGCACCTACTTTCTTTGTGTTTTGTGAAGTTAAGACTACTTTTACACTTAACATCATACTGTCATGTCAGTGTGTTAATACAGCTAGTCTGTGTATGCAATAGACAGGACTGGGATAAAGGCGTTTGCTGTTTCATATGCAACATTTTACACTAACCAAATTGCTTTTGTGGGGGAGGGGAGCCAAGCTCAAGAATAAGAAGTCACACTCTGCAGGTGTTTTCACTCTGAAAGAGTATTATGGGAAGTAGAGATTAAACTACTTCATAGAATCATAGAATCATTTTGTTGGAAAAGACCTTTAAGATCACGGAGTCCAACCGTACCTGTCCACTACTAAACCATGTCTCTAAGCACCTCATATGCCCATCTTTTAAATAACTCCCAGGATGGAGATTCTACCACTTCCTTGGTTAGCCTGTTCCAGTGCCAGATAACCCTGTCAGTGAAGGAATTTTTCCTAATATCTAATCTAAACCTCCCCTGGTGCAACTTGAGGCCATTTCTTCTCATCCTATTGCTTGTTACTTGGCAGAAAAGACCAACACCCACGTTGCTACAGCCTCCCTTCAGGCAGTTGTAGAGGGCGATAAGGTCTCCCCTTGGCCTCCTCTTCTCCAGGCTAAACAACCCCAGTTCCCTCAGCCGCTCCTTGTAAGGCTTGTGCTCCAGACCCCTCCCCAGCTTTGTTGCTCTCCTCTGGACATGTTCCAGCAACGCAACGTCTTTCTTGGATTAAGGGACCCAAAACTGAACACAGTATTCGAGTTGCAGCCTTGCCAGTGCCCAGTACAGGGGCATGATTGCTGCCCTGCTCCTGCTGGCCACACCACTCCTGATACAAGCCAGGATGCTGTTGGCTGCCTGGGCACACTGTTGGCTCATACTCAGTTGGCTGTTGACCAACACCCCCAGGTCCTTTTCCGCCGGGCAGCTTTCCAGCCGCTCTTCCCCATGCCTGTAGTGTTGAGTGGGGCTGTTGTGACCAAAGTGCAGGGACCCGGCCCTTGGCCTTGTTGACCCCCACCCAATTGGCCTTGGCCCCATGGATCCAGCCTGGCCAGGTCCCTCTGCAGAGCCCCCCTCCCCTCCAGCGGATCCACACTCCCGCCCAGCTCGGTGTCATCTGCAAACTTGCTGAGGGTGCCCTCGAGGGATCCCGTCATCCAGGTCCTTGGTAAAGATATTAAACAGAACTGGCACCAATACTGAGCCCTGGGGAACGCCACTTGTGACCGGCTTCCAACTGGATGTAACTCCATTTGCCGCCACCCTTAGGCCCGGCCATCCAGCCAGTTTTTTTACCCGGTGAAGAGTACACCCATCCAAGCCATGAGCAGCCAGTTTCTCCAGCAGAATGATGCGGGAAACCGTGTCAAAAGCTTTAGTAAAGTCCAGGTAGACAACATTCATGGCCTTTCCCTCATCTACTGGGTGGGTCAGCTGGTCATAGCAGGAGATCAGGTTGGTCAGGCAGGACCTGCCTTTCATAAATGCATGCTGGCTGGGCCTGATCCCTGGTTGTCCAGGACGTGCTGTGTGATGGCACTCAAGATGACCTTCTCCGGCACTGAGGTCAGGCTGACAGGCCTGTAGTTCCCCGATCTTCCATCCAGCCCTTCTTGTAAATGGGCATCACATTTGGCAACCTCCAGTCAAGTGGAACTTCCCTGGTCGTCCAGGACTGCTGATAAATGATTGGAAGTGGCTTGGTGAGCACCTCCATCAGCTCCGTCGGTACCATTGGGTGGACCCCATCCACCCCCATGGACTTGTGCATGTCTAATTGTCCGAGCTGGTCACTAACCGTTTCCTCTTGGATAATGGGAGCATTGTTCTGCTCCCTGTCCCTTGTCTTCTGGCTTAGGGGGTTGGTTATCCAGAGCACAGCTGACCTTAACATTAAAGGCTGAGGCAGGCAAAGGTGGTGTTAGGTACCTCAGCCTTATCCTCATCCTTTGTCACTATGGTTCCCCCCGTATCCAGTAAAGGATGGAGGTTCTCTTTGGCTCTCCTTTTGTTGTTAATATATTTATGGAAACCTTTTTTATTATCTTTCACAGAACTGGCCAATTTAAGTTCTGGTTGGGCTTTAGCCCTTCTAATTTTCTCCCTGCATGACTTCGCAGCATGCTTGTAGTCCTCTTGAGATGCCTGCTCCTTCTTCCAAAGCTCATAGTCTTTCTTCTTTTTTCGGAGATCCAGCCAAAGCTCTCTGTTCAGCCAGGCCGGTTTTCTTCCCCACTGGCTCATCTTTCAGCACATAGGGATGGCCTGCAGGGCATCCTCCAGGGTTTCCTTCTTGAAGAGCGACCAGCCGCCTTGGGCTCCTTTGCCCTTCAGGACTGCCTCCCAAGGGACTTTGTCAACCAGCCTTCTGAACAGTCCGAAGTCTGCCCTCCGGAAGTCCGAGGTGGCGGTTCTGCTGACCCACCTCCTTCTCCAAGAATAGAGAAGTCCATCGTTTCATGATTGCTGTGCCCCAGGCATCCTCCAACCATCACATCACCCACAGGGCCTTTTTGTTTGCAAACAACAGGTCCAGCAGGGCACCTTCTCTAGTTGATTCACTCGCCAGTTGTGTCAGGAAGTTGTCTTCCCCACACTCCAGGAACCTCCTAGGCTCTTTCCTCTCTGCTGTATTGTACTTCCAGCAGACATCTGGTAAGTTGTGAAGTCCCCCACAAGAACAAGGGCTGGCGATCGTGAGACTTCTCCCAGTTGCTTGTAGAATATTTCGTCTGTCTCTTCTCCCTGGTTGGGCGGTCTCTAACAGACTCGCACCGTGAGATCTGCCTCGTTGGCCTTTCCCCTGATTTTTACCCATAAACGCTCAACCCTACCATCACCATCATTGAGCTCAAGGCAATCAAAACACTCTCTAAGATACAGGGCTGCCCCACCGCCTCTCCTTCCTTGCCTGTCCCGCCTGAAGAGGTTATAGCCACCCATGGCAGCACTCCAGTTATGCGAGTTGTCCCACCACGTTTCTGCCATGGCAACTATATCGTAGTTTTCCTGCTGCACGGTGGCTTCTAATTCCTCCTGTCTGTTGCCCGTGCTGCAAGCATCGGTTTAGATGCCCTTCATCTAATGAGGGCTAATGATCCCGCCACTCTTCTGAGGGGAGAAGTCTTGATTCCTACGTGACTAATTGTAGTTGTTACTAACCCATCACTACCCTTTGCATCTTTGCTGCCACTTGGATTACTATGCACCACTTCTCTGAGGTGGCAGACCAAGGGGCCTCGCTAGCACGCTGTCCCTCACACACTGGCCTGCCATCACCAGGCTTAATGCTAGCGAGCCTGGTTTCACCCCCCTCCCCCTTCAAATTTAGTTTAAAGCTCTTTCCATTAGCCCTGCTAACTTCTTGGCAAGCATCCTTTTGCCCCTTGAGCCAGGTGTACCCCATCGTTTGTCAGTAGGCCTGGTGTTTGCCAACAAGCCTGGTGTATGCTTCAGAAATTGTTTTGGGCCCTTGAAAACAACAGATGCCTGTTTGGCTTGTTTATCTTCTTATTTTGTTTCTGCTCTGGTCAGGAGTTCTCACCTCAGTTTTGGGACCAGAAATGTAAGCCCATCTTGGTCTTTGAAATTGCAGAAACTTAACTCCATGCTTAAATGTTCATATTTTTTTGATAAAATGGCTATGAGTTTGGTCCCTGCTGACAAGCTATGTGGGATATTGTATTATGTAATGCCTTTTCCAGAAACAGCTTTACAAGTAATAGAGCATTCATTATTTTTAGCACAATTGCATGTATATGCATTATATTTTGTCATATCTAGCATGCATGTGTTCGTTAGTATATAGGCTATAGGGAGTGTCTAAGGGTGGTCTTCAGTCATTTTTGCTTTTTGGATTCCTATACATTTTTCACTGGTTGGCTGCTCAGCAAACCAAATCAGATAGCCTTACTCTTTTGTAGGGATTTATGGACCCACACGGTCTACATATAGCACTGAAAGCTGTTGATCAGAAGATGAGTCTTGAGCTGAACTGGTGCTGTGAAGTTAGATGCGTTACCGCTGTTATGAAATTGTAACAGAAGAGTTATGTACTTTATTTCATATTTATCACTGCACTGCGTATTATCTTTTGACTATTTCCCATTGAGCAAAGTGTTTCTATGTGAGCAATGATCTGTATTACAATTTCCAGTTAACACAGAGGGGAAAATAATCGTATAGATTATGTTGTACCCATTCTTTCCACTCCAATTCATAGAAGGTAGTCTGAGAACTTGTTACACAAGGCTATTGCTTAGTGATAAAAGTGTAGGGAAACTCCTTCTCTTGACTAACCTTTGGTACTTACAGAGCTGGTAGGAGCAAATTCCATTGTTGCTTGCAGGTTAAGATTACAAGTGACTGGGGTAAGAAGAAACAAATAGTCTAAATAAGACTAAGTCCAGTTGGATAGGAATGGAACGGGCAGGCCTTTTTTCTTTGTTAATCCATTTGGAAGCCCACCTTAAAATATTAAGAGTTGCTTCAGTTCCAAATAATTTAAAAGATTTGTCATTTAGAAGAAAAATCAGTAATGCTTTGGGTATATAGAGGAAAGAGAACTTGAAGACTTGGCTTTTTAATATAAAGTTGTTTCTGCAGTTAGAGACCATCCTTGATTATATATAGCTTAACTCAAAAACATTTGGAGACAGAGCAGTCAAATTTTGAGTATTTGATTTTGACTAGGGCTAAAAAAAAAAGAGAAAGGTTTCTGTCAGGTGGGTTTGTTCTCCTTCCTCTTCCATTTTTT
The DNA here is from genome assembly GCA_017310255.1 of Butorides virescens. NCBI lineage: Eukaryota > Metazoa > Chordata > Aves > Pelecaniformes > Ardeidae > Butorides > Butorides virescens. The sequence goes on from JADKXX010008837.1 coordinate 78,957, forward strand.
CCATATAGGTATGAATTCTTGTATGTCATACACTTTTGAGAGCAGTCTGGGTAGTAGCCTCTGCTCATCTGCAGAGGCATAACAAGCAGGTTAATGGTAAACCAATCTGATGTATGTGATACAGCATTGTTTCTAAGTGACTTTTAATACAAAAATCAAATTAGTGTAATGGCATGAGGAAAAAAAAATCCTGTGCTTTATGATAGTTTTGTGAGAAACTAAGTGGAAGTTTGTTTGTGTTTGTTTTTTTTTTTTTTTTTTTTTTTTTTTTAATGGAGTGATAGTCAAGTGTAATGTATAATATTGTTTTGAGTAAGTTTTCCCGATCACATTTTGTCCTACTGAAAATAGACAGCAAATAAGAATACCTTGTGTAATGCTTTAATTATGAAGTTCTGACAAGGGTTGTTAAATATTAAGTTGAATTGAAGGAAGAAAGCAAATAGGTTTGTGGGGTTTTTTTGTTTGTTTATTTATAGCTTCAGGTATAGCAACTAGGTTGAGCTTTCCTGATATCGTGCCTGATCATTTATTTTCTCTTAAAGCCACTTTTTTGATGCACAATATGTTGCTTTTTTTTTCTATTTTGGACTTGGGACATCTTTCAAAGAAATGAATGCAATGCAGAGATGCCACAGCTACCAAAAGCTGTGTTGGCATTAGAATGGTAGATGGTGTAGTTCCATGAACTGGCTTTCAGTGCTGTGCTAGTGTACTTTGTTCCTGGATTAAGGTCTTTACTGTGATGATGCAGACACTTAAAATAAGATTAAATTCTCAGATCTTCAGAATCTAACAGCTGGAGAAAAAGGAAAGGTAAGTATTTCAAGATCAGTTAAGCCTGCAGGTATGGATCATGTGAAGAACATTTTACGAGAGCTTTACTTCCATCTTAAAGTTGTGTAGTCTTGTGCACATGGGCAGATTATCCATATATGAAATAATTTAGGAACCTGATGAATCCTACTGAGACTTTGAAATGTGAGAAAACTTACTGGCTGATACTTTCTTTTCAGGTTTAATTTTGCTTGTGAGAATGAGCAGCATGAGTATTTCATCAGCTTTTAAAATCCTAATACTACAACTTTTAAGAAATAGTGACAGAAACTACTATAGCGGTATTATTAACATCTCATAGAGATGGTACTTACAAACTCTGCTTAGCTGTAATAAAATCTTTGGATTTCTGTTATTTCTATTAATTTTACTAATTTCAGTGATTATTCTGTGGATCAAATTAAATTACAATGTCTTAATTATCTATCATTGAAATTCAGTGAGACTAGTAGTGTAGAACCTCATCCCTTAGGTTCTCTTAAAGATAGACAGATTTGTATGTTAAATGGTTCCCAGTTTCATTGTTAGCAACTTCCCTGCGTAGCCAAGGTAAAGATTAGAGCTCCTGAGTATCTTGGAAGAGAAAACACAAAAATGTTACAGTCATTGCCCTACAGATATCGGACTTAAATAATTTGAGCACTTTGCTCTGAGGTAATGCAGCAAACAATGTATATTGGCAGGACTGTTTTGCCAAACAGTCTTAGTTTGTTATGCATATCAAACCGTGGGTTCAATATCTTTGCACTGTCTGAAATGGGTTACTAAAACTATTTACCTTATTTCTTAAGCCTGAAGTGGTTTTGTACCCAGTGCTGTTTACTGTTTTATGGTGGTCTTCAATGTTAATTATTTATAAGAAACTTAGAGACACAGAGTTTCAATTCTGTAGTGAAAAATGGAAATGTATTTTTGCTGCTTGTATGAAATGTATTTGGAATTAGTAACAACTAATTTGCAAGCCTTCCCTACTAAATAGCACAATGATAGATTATTAGAATAGACGGTAGAGAAATAAAAAAATTAAGCAGTGGTAAAAGGGAACTGTTCTAAGACTGAGAAGATACTGTGTAATTTGCAGTAGCATGGTAATTTTTTTTTTAAGGAATAATAACTTGATGACATAGTTTATATTTGGTTTCCCATCTATTTTGCTAGGGCGTATCATGCTCCTTGTGCAAAAAATAATTATTGGTTAGTAGGCCCCAAACATGATTTTTCTTTCATTGTCGTGTGTGTGTGCCCCCTCCCCCCCCTCCCCCCCGCCAGCCCTTTACACCCACTCTGTCCTGTATTAAAACTTGTGACCAGGAAAAGACAGATGGCTTGCTTTAGTGGCCAAAAAGCCACTTTTGCTGTGGCACTTTTGCTGTCATGGAGACTCTTTTTCTATGTGTGTGGGTTTTTTACTTAACACTTGAAAGTGAGGTCCTCAATTCTGTTCTGTTGCTGGAGTATCTAAGTTGGTATAATGCCTCAAAAACCTTACGCTTCAGCTTTTTATTGACCACAGTCAAATGAGAGGACAGATAAAGCAGCTGATAATTGCTAGAAAGTAATTTAAAAAAAATCTTGTTTTATTAGTGGTTCTCTCTTAAGCCCATTTCATTTATTCTTGGATATCCCTTGAGGTTTCTCATGAAAGGTTTCCCAATTTGTTTGTACCTCCACTTCTTGTATTTTCAATGTTCAGATCAGATACTAAGTTCATTTTGAGTTACAAGATGCATATGATAAGCATGTTGTTCTTTAGGAATCCAGTGTATTGAATAGTTCCAGTAGAGACTGGGGAATTGGAGAAAGAGACACCCATGAAACTCCTTGGAAGCTTACGACATCCTCTCCAACTCGCTACTCAGGGACGCTTGACCATCCACATTCTGGAAGATTTTTGGGAAGCAGAAGCAGATTGGTGAGAATTGTTAATGTGTAATACTAAAAAAAAAAAAAATTAAAAAAAAAATCAAGGTTTTAACTTAGCCTTCCCAATCTGAAAAGCTGCTAGCAGGGGCTTACTGTAATATTTCTAGATAGTAGATCTTATTAAGTCAAGATGGAGGAAAAGCAAGAAGATAGTGGTGTTAAGAAATTATTCAGAGGGTGAAAATAATAATGTATATTAGTTTTACTTATAGGATCTGCAAGTGTACATTTAAAAGAAAAAATGAGGGAGTGATTAGAATCTCGCACGTTATAGTCCTACAGATGGCAAAATTGTTTATATTCAGCTTGTTCCATCAGGTATTTCTAGGGGGTGTGTTTTTTGGATCGTACCAGCTTTGTGCTCATGGTTTTGGAGACCTGCTTCAGAAAACTTAGTTGTGGAGGAGCAGTTTGTAGTCCAACTCTGTTGGCGTGTTGCTTACAGCGTATTGTGAAAGAAAATGGAGGCTGAACTGTCACCCGACTGAGATCCAGGCTCAGGCCTTAACAGCTTAACTGGGCTTGAGAATATGCCTTCATAACTCCAAAAATTAAGTGGTTTGTGTCTCTGGCATGCTTAGGCGCTGTAGAGTGACAGTAAAACACCTTCAATTGCAGTAGAAATATTAAGATGAGAAAAGCAGAAAACTGTGAAGATGTTTGGCGGGAAGATAGTGAACAAGTGAAAATTCTGCTCACTTTCAAACCGAAAGATGTTTGGGTACTTGAGAGTGCTTGCACCTTAAATAGGTGTTTGTTTTCTTACTGTGACTTAAAGGTGAAGACACTGACAAAAGGGTGGGGGGAGGAACTAGCATGGAGATGCTGGCCTTCAGAGGAAGTCATTAGGTGTATTTACATACAGTTGAAATGCAAATGGAGTCTTTGGTTGTAAGTGGCCTACTTATCTAGTTAAGTTGGTGCTGTAGAGTTTTCAGAATTATATGCTTTTTCCCATTAAAGTTAATTTTTCTCTTAAGTTCTAATGCAAGTGAACATTGAAGAAGACACTCTGAAACTTCTGCTTACCAAATAGCAAATTATTAAAAGATAAGTTACCTGTTAAACAGATGATTCATGAAGGAAATTAACCTGGCTTTGTACTTGGTTTGTGATGTTAGGTTCTATGTCTCCCCATCTGTCTTTACTGATGGGATAAGAGAAATACTTGAATACTACTTAGTTTTAAAGAGTAAAAAGTAGTGTCATAAGCTTAATAAAAAACATAACAAAATAAAACGCAACTACTCTGATTTGACTGATCCTTAAAGGATCTTGGTTGTAGATACTTTCTGGGAGGACACAGCTCAATTGGGCTTTTTGATTAAGCTCAAGTTTTTTTTATATCAAAAAACAAAATCAAAACATTTCAAATAGAAAGTGAATGCCTTGGCTGCAAGTAACCAGACTAACAGCTTTATAGGCTATCCTTTTTTTTTTTTTTTTTTTTTTTGGTACTAGTGTCTAAAAACTGTTTTACTTTGGTGCTCTACACTGCAAAAATTGTTTTGTACCCATTCTTTACTCCAAATTCTTTCAGCTGCACTTGAGCTTAATGTAATCAAAATATATCTGGTATAAACAGCTTACTAGAGGCTAGAGCTGACTTCTTAGCTAAGTATATTTTAGGTTGGTAAAAAATAAGCTGGAATAGTTAAACTATTAAATGAAATAATGAAGCTGATCAGTTTTGACCATTTCTTGACAGCAAAATTATGTTTCCTTGGAGATCTACAAAACTGTATTTGATTGTGTTTATAGCATCTTACAAGTCAGGAATATCTTTTTCCCCTGTCAGCCATATGTATCTATAAAGGAAAAATAATGCTGATTTTAATAGAAACTAGCTTTTGTTGGTGAGACTGTCTTGAGTAAACCTGGGAATACTGATCAAGAGCACAAGCACAAATCCTACATTATTTTTAAATAAAAAGGCTTTGTGTCTTGAAGCTACTCTTTACTATTTCTGTGAGCCTTGCATTATGTACACTTTTGTTCAGTGTAAGTACATCTGTAATACTGTGTCTATAATTTTTTTTTTTTTAATTTTATTTCAGTCTACGTCATCTTCCTCTCATTTTACATCTGGGTGTTATGGTGAGTCTGAGAGAACTCAGGGAGCATATTCAAGACTGCATAGCCAGCAGCGAGATAGTGATTCAAAGAGGCCTAAGCTATCTTGTACATCTACCTCTTCTGTGAGAAGTAATGGCTTGACTGCCTTTTCAGGTGAGTTACATGAAAATTGTCTGAGCAGTAAGATTAGGTTTTGTCAAGTCTTGAAAGACTTGCTTTGAAATATTAGGCTTTTATTATTCTTAAATATTAAAAACCTATGTCTAACAGAAGAGTATGTTCACACTGATAGCAGTATCCACAGTACTGAGAATGCTGTTAACATGGTCTGTTGAGAATCCAATTGTACTCATGTCGTTTCAAAATTATTACCTGTACCTATTCCATTTGCACTAAAGCTGAACTTCATGGCTCAAATATGTCTTAATTGGTTAAGATTTCAAGGAAAGAATGAGTGCAGCTGCTATTACTTCATGAGTCAGATTTTGTTGGTAAACCTACGTATGCCAGGGGCAGCAGAAAGGAAATCTTTACCTTAGTTAGTTCTGTGTTCCAAGAAGCACAGTGCCATGGCTGATGGGAGCGCTGTTTATAGGGGTCAGGGAAGAAAGAGTTCTTTTTTAGCAGAGCCTAAACTCACTCTATAGGCCAGGCAAAAATAAACATTCTACACTAGGAGCTCTTTCAGGAAAAACGGACATTTCCATTAAAGCTGTGAATAACGTGATACTTGGATAGATGTAAGTTAAGCAATATGCTAACAGAAGTCTAAAGGTCAGGAAATAAGAGTGGAAGACTTGTATTGAAAATACTTCTAGAACATTTTGAAACAGACCATTAGATCCACTCAGATTACTCTTGTGAGTATGGATCAATGTTCTTTTTATATCCCCTTGTGGAACCACAGCGCCATCCAAATAAAAGTTAATACATTCTAGCTCAAACCGGTATTTGTGCTTTCTTACTCTTTGTTAATAAAATGACCACCATTAACATTTCTCATTATGGTGTAGGACTATCTGTCTTTATGTTTCTAGATTGGTTGGCCATCACACTGCTAACCAATGAATGCTTAAGTTTGGATTTATAGGTTAGCAGTAAAACAAAATCAAGGTGGATTTTTCAGAGCCATTGAAGAACGCTTTTTTTGGAACAAGAGTTTTGTTCACAGCTGAAGTATGTACAGTTCCCTATTTAGTTTTTGGCGCTTAGCAAAACAACAAGATCCCTTTTTAAGCTGAAGTGGTTTACTCTACAGAATGAGCAAGAACGGTATTAGTCATTGTCTAATGTTGTGTCTAAGCTGCATTTAAGCTTCAGTTGTCTTTCTGGAAAATTAATTTTGGGAGCATTTAAGCATCATTAGAATGGCAGCATTTACTAAGTCTCAAGCTGCTGTTCTGCTGTATTGTGAAGTCTGCTTAATAACTAGTTACCATTAGAAAGCAAGATGCTATTTCTCTTCCTCCTCCTGTACTATATGAGTGTTAATGGGTCTGACTCTTCATGGAAGTATTATTACTTTTTCCAGGTTTACCTTTCAGAACTAACTTGCAGCAAGATGAAGTGCGTGCCAGCAGCAGCAGCAGAGTACTGCTTATTCTTGGCTTTATGTTGGCAGCTGGCCACTTTCTCAGCTTAGTGGTATTGTTAAACTCGCCCTTGATATCGTATAACCAGAATGCATGCATAAGTACCAGCTTTAATGGATTTTTAAATGTTTACAAAAACAGGGGGGTGATTTACTTTTTTTTTCTAGATTCCTCTTGGAGGTACAGTAGGATTCCTAGATCTTCATCTGTGATGTTTGGCTCCCTTGGAACTGAGCTGGTGAGAGAGCGGAGAGAGTTAGAAAGAAGAACAGATCTGTCCGTTAATAACCTGGTGGATCACAGCTACAGAAACAGTGACTTTTCATCTTCAACATGTATGTGTTGCACAGCTGAAAGCTTGTAAACCCATAGGTTGCATGCCTATTAGTTTCTTCACGTGTTCTAATATTTTTTTAAAAACACAAAGCCAAAAGATCTATTTAATATTAAGGTAAACTTCTAAATAAAGTTGGTTGGGCACTTTTCGTGCGTTGACATATGAATGGTTTAGCTTGTTGATGCATTCAGTCAGAAAATGGTATCCGTGTTTGCCTGTGTGAATAGTCAATAAGCCTCTTTTCTTGTTCATCTTAAGATCTTTTTGTGTTTAGGTATGGGAGAAGAAATATTGTTAGTTTGACTCAGGAAAGGGTTTTCATGAAGGTGCCCATATCATCTCTTTGCATTTGGATTCTTGAGTGGTTACTAGGGAAAACTGCTAGACCACTGGAAAAAAAAATAAACAAATGCATACTTTACGTGAGGTGAGAGGTTTATTCCATGGTAACTGCTAGGACTAGTACGGATTTCTGCACTGTCACTTTCACTTGCTGTTCAGAGTGTTGTGGCCTTCTAGAGCTATCTGAGGGGAAGCTAGTCATTAGTCTTGATTTGCCACCTTTTGCAGATGCATTAGTGGTACTTTACAATGCAGAAGTTTAAAAAAAAAAAAACACAACATTTTTACAAGTATAGAAGATAAGCAGAAAAGATAAAAACTAGCTTCAGATTTTATCCTGCAGTCTTGCCCTATCAGAAGAGTATGTTTTTATGTCATCATACTCTGTTTCGTTAGTAAGTCGACAGTTGGAGTTTACTTGGTAGAGCCTAAAGAGAGAAACGGATGGACAGTCTTCCTTTTACTGTCTGTGCTGTGTTTCTAGCAGTAGTGCCACTGTTAAGTGCTATAAAAATAACTCCCAGCTGTGTTCCCTGCTGTGTAATCAAAACCATATGGTAGATGCTTGGCATCTGTACAGATGTTTCTGTAGTTAGAATCTGCCAGATGCATGAACCTCAGCTTCAACAATAAATCGTGATTGCAATGCAGAACCCATTTTAAAAAAACACAAACAAACAAAAAAAACCCCAAACCCACCAAAACTACAAACATGAAAGTTTTCAGTTCCAGAATACGTAGAGAAAGCTTCTGCCTTCTACCTTAATCTACCTATGCTTGTTATGTAGTTAAAGTATTGAAGAAGTTTCCCTTATGAGGTTAGCAGGCTTCAGCTGCTTCCTCTTCCCCCCACCACCCATGCCCTCCAAATCTAGCCATTTGAGGAAGGAGACTAGTTGACGTTAGCCTCCTCAGCTACTTCATGTAATGTTAACTACAGTTCAGCTACAGTAGAGTCCTTCTCAGTGTGTTGAGGCACAGTATTTACAGAAAATATGCTTATAAGAATCATAGAATGGTTTGGGTTGGAAGAGACCTTTAGAGTTCATCTAGTCCAACACTCTTGCAGTGAGCAGGGACATCTTCAACTGGATCGGGTTGCTCAGAGCCCCGTCCAACCCAGCCTTGAATGTTTCCAGGGACGGGGCCTCCACTACCACCCCGGGCAACCTGTTCCAGTGTTTAACTGCCCGCATAAAGAATTTTCTTCCTTCTATCTAGTCTGAATCTACCCTCCTTTAGTTTAAAACCATTACCCCTTGTCCTGTCACAGCAGGCCTTGCTAAAAAGTCTGTCCCCATCTTTCCTATAGGCCCCCTTTAAGTATGGAAAGGCCACAATCAGGTGTGCCCGCAGCCTCTTCTTCTCCAGGCTGAACAACCCCAACTGTCTCAGCCTTTCTTGACAGGAGAGGTGCTCTAGCCCTTGGATCATTTTCACGGCCCTCCTCTGGACCTGCTCTAACAGGTCCGTATCTTTCTTGTACTGAGGACTCCAGAGATGGATGCAGTACTCCAGGTGTGGTCTCACTGGAGTGGAGCAGAGGAGCCGAATCAATTCCCTTGACCTGCTGGCCACTGGGAAGCATTGGGTGATCAAATATACACTTAAAAAGCAGAGGAGGACACAACAATGTGGTGATAGTTATGTAGTTGACTATAGGTAATTGGGAGAGCAGATGAGATTATTAATCCAGAATGGTTAAGTCTGATAGTGCTTAAACCAGTTGCATAGTTGAACATGTGAACTACCTTAGTTGTTGCATTTCTTTGATAAAAGCAGTAGCCAGATAACCCTTTTGGGCTGAAGAAGTGGAATTACAGTATTCCTAGAGTATTTTTATTTTTGAGTTCTTGGTTTAAAACATTATTATAGTAAGGTACACGTCTAATTTAGGTACTATTCAGTTTCTGTTATCCAAAGTCAATAATCTTATGCTACCTTTAAGTAGTGTTTGTAACTGCAGATCTTGATGTTCTTACGCTGAGAAGAATAAGGGTAGCTTGTTGTAAAAGATGGGGAATATACTTGGCTTTATCCGTGCATTTGTTTTGGGTGCTCTGATGTCTGCTACATTGCTGAAATTTTGATTAACCCATCTTTCTTAGTCTACAGGCAGAATGGACCTTTACGTTACAAATAGTATTGTATATAGTTCGCTGTTTTTAATTCAGATGCTGTTCTTGGGTAACTTCTGTCAGATGGTCAGGATTTTCATATTCACAGATAAGAAAGTGAGTCACACCTTGATAATCTGAAGAATTTGGGGATTTTAGATTCCAAATAGATTTAATAGTCTGAAACAAGTCTGGGTTTCAGTTTAACTTCAGAATTCTGGTAAGTAAATTTAAACTTAATACTGCTCTGGAATCTATTTGCCAAATTTGAAACAATTTTGCATAAGGATCACAAAATCGTGAACTTCTGGATTTACACTTTAGAGTTATCAATCTGGAATGTAATAATGAGAGCGCATCTTCTCATAGTAGTTTCCTCTGCTTTTCTGCAACAGATCTTCAAGACAGGCCTGCCTCTTCATATGCAGAGGGAGCAAGACCAAAAGAGAATTCCTTAAGCACTTTGAGGCTGAATGCATCCATGAACCGCCAGTTGCCTTCTGATCATCAGCCATCTTTTTTCAACAGAGACTCTAACATGAGCTCTTCCAGATCCAGCTATTCTTCAAGACACAGGAGAAATGAGCTGGAATCTCCCCAGAGGAGCACACAGCCAGCATTTTCTCTTACTGCCATTAGAGATGAAACTTCTTCCTCAAGTGGTTCTGAAAGGGTTTTATCTTCTCAGAGGTCATTGAATGACTCTGCAGCTGACAGCGAAGGGAGGCGTACAACCAGACAGCTGCTGTCTCGTTTAGCATCTAGTATGTCATCTACATTTTTCTCTCGAAGGTCTAGCCAAGATTCATTGCATTCAAGATCATTAGGCTCTGAAGAGTCAACGATGGTCCCAAGAGTTCAGTCTTCTACTCTGTCAAGCAGTAATGGAGCTGCAACTCCAGAAGTTCCAGGACTTCAGACATCTGAAGCTTCTCAGGGATTTAGTTTTCTTAGACGAAGATGGGGTTTATCAGGAGTTTCACAAAATCATAACCCTGATTCAGATGGGGAAAGTTATAGACCAGACTCCGAAAGCAGGAGCACGGGATCCTGGTTATCATCATCTTTGAGGAACAGATGTACACCTCTCTTTTCCAGAAGAAGAAGAGAAGGAAGAGATGAATCTGCAAGGATCTCTACCTCTGATACAACTGCTAGATCACAACATGTCTTCAGAAGAAGAGAGTCAGGTGAGGAGACCTCTCTTGAAGCATCAGATAGCCCTCCTCGGGCTTCTGTTAGCAGACCACCAACACCTGCAGTATCTGGTATTCCTACAGCTACTGCCTCCCCACCAGATTCAGCCCACAGTAGGAGAAGTTCTGGAATTCTGCCTGGTTCTCTCTTTCGCTTTGCAGTGCCTCCAGCATTAGGGAGCAGTCTGTCTGACAATCTTCTGATAACTGTAGATATTATTCCCTCTGGCTGGAATCAGTCTGATGGACAAGAAAGTGGCAAGTCTAAAATACCACCTTCAAGAGATCCAGAAAGACTCCAAAAAATCAAAGAGAGGTAAATTAGTATATTCTTTTGAGATAATAAAATGTACCTGACTTAACATGAAAGGGTTTTCTGTAACCATGATCTTAAAAGGAAAATTTGCTTCAGGGAAGGCAGCAACTCAGTCCTCTATCACCAGTGTGCTGACTTTTGTCTTTAGAGAAACTTATTCTCAAACCTGCAAGGATTAAAACAGTTTGATGAATGGAATTGTCATTGTAAAAAGCCTTACATTGTAAAACACCTCACAACGTTTGTTGATATTCCTTCCTATTCAGCCTGCTTTTAGAAGATTCTGAAGATGAAGAGGGTGACTTATGCAGAATCTGTCAGATGTCCTCTGCAAGTTCTGACAACCTTTTAATAGAGCCATGCAAATGCACTGGAAGTCTGCAGTATGTTCACCAGGAGTGCATGAAGAAGTGGCTGCAGTCCAAGATTAATTCAGGTAAGCAGGCTAGACCAAGGCAGACTTCCAGTTACACTGGGAGGCTTAATCAGGAGGATTACTCTTACTAATATTGAACATCTGGGGACAAACAACAGTGTGGTACTTACAGGCTTATTGTGTGTCTGTGCAGCTTCTCACGTGAGTAGTTCCAAGAACTGTATTTGTCATTCAGAGAATTACATTTTTGGGATTGTCTACTGAGATATTAGACGAAATATAACATAGCAGAAGTGTAGCTTCAGAGCTTCTCTACCACTTTGGGTTTGTTCCCCACCCTTTCTCGTGCATATGGTTGTAGTTTTTAAGACTTTTATAGCCAGGCTGGCAGCAGCAGAATGAGAGGAATTTGAAAATCCAAAAATGTTTTTCTATTGTAACTAAAATACTCAAATTTTTTTTTTTTTTTTTAAGATACCAACTCCCATTCAAGGCAGTTAAAACTGCTTGTTCAAAAATTACTTAAAAAAAATTCTATATGCACTTTGAAGAAACACTTAAGAAATTGCACACTGTGTTTTTGTAATAAATTGATCGACCAGTTTATATCTAAGTTATCTGTAGTATTTTGAAGACTTAAAAACATGTGGCTTGGTAGAAGGTATGAAGGTCATGAAATACTTTTTACCAAAGATGCTAGCATCTGTTTACATTTTTACTCAGTATCAGAGGGCCCACATCAGAGTAGGGATGTATTAGAAGCCTCAGTCTGGAGGAGAAATTAATCTGAAGTATTTAACTAAATAAGACACAAATCCAGCATGAACTTGCTTTGTTCATCTTGTTGCTTATGGAGCAGCTTGTTTTAAACCCAAATTTTACTCTGGCAATAACTTTTAGCTATTCCAGTATATTTATTATTACTTTTGTGTATATTTGGGTTACAGTGTAGAATTCAAACAGTCCAAGCAGAGATTTTATGCCAGACTTCCAGTAAGAGTCATATGGTGTCCAGAATGAGACAAAATATGTGGAGCTGGATAGAGAATAAACATTCCGTAGTGTCTAAATTCTGACAGTAGCAGATAGTTAGTACATTGGTATTTCTTTTCTTTCTAACCTTAGTCTGCAAAATAAAGCCAAGAAGTAGCTTCAGTTTGTAATGATTGTATAATTGTGTGCTATGTTATAGATGATTGCAACTTGACACATGACTTTCCCCCTGCCCCTCCCCACCAGGTTCTTCTTTGGAAGCAGTAACAACTTGTGAGCTGTGCAAGGAGAAGTTGCATCTGAATCTGGAAGACTTTGACATTCATGAACTCTATAGGGCACATGCAAATGAACAAGTTAGTATATTTTGCCTAATTTGGTAAGTGTTGGTTTAGTGCTGGGAGGGCGCTCTTCTTTAGAGAAGGAAAATGCATCTCCTTTTCAGAAGGACTGTTACACAGCTAATGTCAACATGGAACAGATTTTTTCTCCTCTATTTAGATAAATACTATCTTCCTGCTGTGCTTCCTATAGCTGAGCTTTCAGTAAGTGTAACATCTCTTACCCTTTTCTTAGTTGCAGAACTGTCATCTAGCTTTGCGGTCCGGTGTCTCTCCCACATACATAGGTGCAGTGGGAATACTAGTATGATTTGATTGAATTTCACATTAAGTCATGAATTGTCTTTTGCCTTAGGCTGTTTTTTAACACACTTGAGCAGTTGTTTTAAATATACCATTAAAACATTTGTTTTGTTAGTGGTAGAAATGAAGTTCCTTTCTAACAGCTTCCTACTGCTCCTTCAAGTCCTTTCCTAAATTAAAGGCCCATTATTGTTGCTCTTGTTATATAAAATACATTATCTTAGAACTACTGGATTGTGTAGTATTTAAAAATTAATACATAACATAAAGCTGACAGGTTTTTAATAAAATTTATTCAGAGGGTTTTCCTTATTCTCTGGGTTGTACTCTGTGAATATAGAAAAACTATTGAAACTTGCCTACCTCAAAAGTTAAAGAAAATACAAAGTGACATCGGTTTTGGGGCCAAACATCAACCTCTGATTTTCTTATTATTTAGAGTAAGCTCTTACCCTAGTACTCTAGATCCTGTCGCTTGGCCAGACTCTGAAAAGTCTTTCTCAAGAGTGTCGTCGTCGTATGTTTTTAGCACTACTGGTTGTTGGTTACTGTCACTGTACTTTGATAGAAATAAGAGCTTTGAATCTTTTTCCTGAAGAATTGACACTTGAACAATCAGTTCAGCAGTAGCATTTTGGAAGTTTATCTTAGAAGGGAAATAATTTTTCAAAATATCATAAAGTTTTTATAGTATTTCCCTTTATTTTGGCTTTCTGTAAAGTGTTGGGACCACTGAAAAGAAACCAGTGAAGTTTGTTGGATTTATTTCCCCCGGTGGTATAATACCCTAATTCCCAGGTTACTTCCTGTGAACTAATCACACTGACTGAGATTTTATTTGTAGAACTCTTTCTGTTTATCTTTAAGGATAACATGTTAGATCTAGGGGGGGGAGGAGTGGGAAGAACCAGAAGTATAAATAGCTTTTCAGTAATTAAAATTTTTTAGTATTACATTTCCCTAATTCTCTTGGAACAACTAGAGATCAAATATACAATGTTTCCAGTAAAATTTAATTCTTGTTCTACTGCTTGAATCGTATATGCAGACATATCACTGACATTCTGAATGTTTCTTTTGATCTCCTTTAAGGCAGACTATGAATTTATCAGCTCTGGTCTCTACCTTGTAGTGTTGTTACATTTATGCGAGCAGCGCTTTTCTGATATGCTAGGAACTGCAAGTGAGGCCAGCACACGTGTCAGAGTAAGTATGCAGTGATTTTATGTTAGGAATTGCTCATACAGAGGACTTGAAACTGGATTGTTGCCTTGAGTGACCTAGGAGCTAGATACCCAAGAAGCATGCTTGTTTAACAAGTGTAGGTCTAAAATGGTCCAGGTTTGTCAATGCAGTAACACCACGGTTGATTTGAAACTGAAGGTACTACTTTATTGCAGTTACTCTGTTGCAAAGTCATTTTTGTCAAGGTTGTTGGTAATTCACGGCTTTGCATGTATGTTTTCATGATTATTGTGAATTTATGCAAACCCGGAAGGTTAACCTCCCTCTGTACAAAACATGCGGTTGAGAATGCTGGACTATCTTATTTGATTAATTTTTCTCATGCCAGTCTACACTGCAAAGGCCTAGACCTTGCAATGCTTGTCTGCTGGATTGTGCCTAAGTATGTACTTGAATATTACATTCTGGAACTGACTAGCTATAGTATGATTTTCTGGCATTAGTCAAAACTCTTATCAGTTGTATTTGACTGGATTCTTCCCACTTAAATGGCTTGGCTTAGAAATGTAGCAAGTACACATTTTACCAGTAAGAGATCATCATACAAAGTTACTTCTGCATAGCAACTCATTCAGAAATCCTGTATTCTACATGTTTATTTGATACTAGATAATGAATTACTGCTCGTCGTCAAATGAGCTCCTGAAAAGCTGCTGATTTTTTTTTTTTTTTTTTTTTTTTTTTTTTTTAGTAACATACAAAGAATTGACAATATTAAGCTTGTGCAACACTTATTGGAATGGTTGTTAGCAGGTACTAGGACCTTTGGGGTAGAGGCAGGACTGTGCTCTAATCTCTTACTGCATTAAGCGGTCCTATTTTCTGTAGGCATCTAACGTAGAGCTTGTATTCCACAATCCACAAATGAAATGTCCAGTTTTCTCTGCTACAAGTGTAGAGACATAAGACACAAAATCTAATAGTAGCCAGCATCCAATACAGTTACTAGCTTGAGTGTATTGCAGAAATAAGATGGTTTTTACTGGTTTTTCATCAGAGGCGGCATTACACAGTTGTGTGACACTGCATTTTAAACCAGTGAGAGCACCGATGCGTCTTTGATTTTGAGCATACAACTGAGCTATGGAAACTAGCGTTACATTCTTGTTTAATTTTATTTGCTGTACCTCAACATCTGGACTATCACTGAAACAGTGATGTAGATTATCACTGACAAAAAAAACCCCACTTGACTGAGACTTTCAGAGTTGCCTGAGGAACTTGTATCCCTAGGGATTTTGGCTTTGGGTTTTTGATACCATATACTTCTAACATTAAACTGCCACCATTGCCTAATAGCAATCCTGCTCTTAAACTTTTTATGTGCACTTAAGTGTATTTATGCATTTTTCATTAACCCCAGTCAGTCAGAGGGCTCTGTTTTGCCATATTAATAGTGAAGTAAATGAAATGGATCCAACTAATGCAGTCCTTCTAGATTATGTTTTTCTGCATTCCAAGTTCCAGGAATGGTTTTCATAAATCTGGCACTTGTTTATGTGTGCTGCTTGCAAAATTGGTGTGTTTTACAGACTGTAGAACGTGACGATGATGCCAGTGCTACCAGAAATACTTGACATAAAGTGGAAGCTGAAATATCTGTGCAATAGCAATTTGAAGTCTAATGTGTGGGGTTTTATATTAAATTTTGCATTGATTATTATAGGTTGGGCAAATGGGTTAGGATAACTGACATCTGGGATGAAGCTTTGGGGTGTAAAAAAATAAAGAAAAAATGAAGAAAACTTTGCTAGCTTGTTGCGAATTTCTGCAGATAACTTTGCAACTTTTAAACTACTTTCTCTCTGCCTTGTTTCTAGTTTATTAACCTTGCAAGAACTCTTCAGGCACATATGGAAGATATTGAAAGTAGGTGCT
The DNA here is from genome assembly GCA_017310255.1 of Butorides virescens. NCBI lineage: Eukaryota > Metazoa > Chordata > Aves > Pelecaniformes > Ardeidae > Butorides > Butorides virescens. The sequence goes on from JADKXX010008837.1 coordinate 94,829, forward strand.
TCCCCTCTTCCCCTCCCCTCCCGTTAGATCAACTCAAAGTTAAATGAGTACAATCCTCCTTGCCAAGATTCATAATACCGAACTTAATTACTGAAAATTTGACTTTACCCAGCAGTGCTTTTTCCATTCTCAGTAGAAGTATTCCGAGGGGGAACTGGTTTTAATTCTCCATGATTTGATTTCCCAACAGCATAGAGTTTAGACAACAGAAGTGTTTTCTGCAAGTGATAACAAGATTCCTCACTAGTTACAGTTTGGTTATTGTAATTCTAGTAGTACTTAGTTATGGAATTGGTGGTGACCTTCAGACTGTAGCCTTTTACATGAGTCCTAGTAGAAGAGAGACATTTAAAGTTGCATTTCACTGCACTTAATTTACCATACTTCTCTTGCCATTTCCTGTTCTCCCCTTTCTTTTTTTTTTTTTTTGCCCTGTTTCTCCCCTTTCTTTTTTTCTGTCCACGCACACGTTTTGGTTGTGTGTATTCCTTGATCAGACTTATCCACTTCAGGAATGAAATTTAACAGTTGCCAATTTTGGCAAAGGACAAGCCTACTTTTCACCTAATGGCTTTTTTTAGTGTGCTTAAATTCAATACTGTACGCTGACTTCTGGTTAATGTATCCTGAATCTAAGTATTATTTCTGGGCATGATGAATAGGCACTAGAAGGGTAGTTGATCTACCTTGTTGTGTTTTTTGGTGGTTTTTTTTTTTTTTTTTTTTTCCCCTAGTGTGCATGTGAATGTCTGTCAACATTCATAGTTTGTATATGAATTTTCAGTGCATAGGACTTACTGGAGTATGATAAGGAATGTAGTATACGTAGAAGTTTTAGCTCAAGGAGCAGGTAATTATTTCTGCATTCAGAGCAGGTGAAGATGGTCTTGAGTTCAGAATTTATTCCTATGTTATGTGCGCCCTTATTAGAGTAAAAATTAATGATTGCCATTTTACACGGTAATTTAATCTATATTTGATTCAAGGTTTATCTAACTTGCAGGTAAGGAATACTGAGTTTTAGATTTATTATTGATGCTACTTTAGTTACCTTTCTCTTCCAAGAACTGGAGAAGTGAGGAGACAGACCTTGCTTCTTTCTGTGTTCAGAGATGGAACAAGTTACTCGAGTGTAAATAAATACTTTCTTGACTGCAGAGTTTGCTTAAGAGTACAGATTAAATTCCTATTACGGACAAGCTAACGCTTTACAAACCTATTGTAAATGTGCGTACTGACTTTTTTACCATAGTTGACAAGTGTCTATTTGTCTCTTAATTCACCTTGCAGCAACAAAATCCTATGCATATGTGGGCTTTATGTTCATTTTGCATATGCTGAAAGAATGGGTGTGGAGAGAGGAGCTGCTTCCAAGTAGGCCTGACTTAATTGCGTTAAGCAGCGTAGAGAGAGAGAGAGAGAGATAAAAAATGTTTAAGAGTCTTTCTGTTTGTTTAGACTGCTGAATCTTTCTAGATATTTTAAGTATCCAAATGGTTAATTTTGTGAGTCATTTCTTTCCCTTGTGTTGGGTGTTGCTGTCATGGATTGAGTATATTCTCCTCTGACTACTGTTGGAATTAGCCACTGTAAACACTACATAAAAGTTGAATCTCTGGCGTAAATTAAGTTTTCTTCCTTTTATTTTGAGGAAGAACAGCAGGAGGACACTGCATTTTGTAATGCCAAGTTTTGATTTGAAAATGCTAATTTTTTCAGACATGAGATGCATTTAAAAATTAAGCTATGTAATTATACAAGGTTTGGGCGGGTATTACAATCTGCTATTTAATATTATTAAATTACCTTTATTTCCACTACTCATCTTAAAGTGCTCTAACTTCACAGACCTTTGTCCAGGCTTCTGATTCTACTGTGTTGTTCCAACAGCTTCTGAGGATGATTCTGAAGACTGATGCCGGTAGACCTTTCGTATTGCGAGAGACAAACGGAATTGCTGCGGAAATGCTGAACTGGCAAGAACATCATCAACATGCATTTGTTTTTTTTCCTCTCCTTAGTAAAAAGCGCATTGAATATTACTGTAGTTTTTGAAACATGGTTGAATTCAAAATCAACTGCTGCACAGTGGAACTCAGTGGACTTGAGAACTACTCAGCATGTGCAAGGATTAGACACATATAAAGCAACTTCCCTTTTTAAATGATGAGGATGATGTGCTTTGTTTTGGAGGACATCAAATTTTGAATATTTAAGGAAGCTGTATCTCCCTTTATGTTTCCTTCTTACTGTAGTCAGATTTCTGGTTTTGTCTATCAAGTTTTGCTCCTCTACTGGCACCAAGTGGTTTTAGTGGGTTTCAGGGTGAGGGTGGGCAGGGAGGGTGGGGATGTTCATGTACTAAAATAGGTTTTGTTTGGGTTTTTTTAAATGCCTCTGTTGCCGCATCATATAATAACTGCTTCCAGTGTTAATGAATGAACAGGAGGATGAGCAAGATGCTGTAGAGATTGTTTGGGTTTCTTTGAAGATTATTATTTAACTCAAAAAGCAATAAGAACTTGCAGTGGTCTTCTAATAATTAAGTGTTAGTGATGGCTTTTTTATGTACCGGTTTGGAAATTGGAGATTATATTTGATATTATGTGGCTGCTCCATTATGGAATACTGCAGGTGTAAACTCTTGCATTTCAGCATTCCTGGCAGATATGCAACTTGATAAAGACATAAGGTTGTTTAGTTTAATCAGACTTTTTTAGATCCCACCTTCACTGTTCAAAGCACTGGTTATCAATGTGTTTTCTAGTGTTGTCACTTCTTTATAAATAAAGATGATAGAGGTATACATCTCTACTGGTATTGTCCATTTTATTTAAATATGGATATCTACCAGAATTTACACTTGAAAACTTAGAATGCTATAGGCTGTGGTATATCTTTACTAATGTTTGTAAATTCTTATGCAGTTATTTAAGATTGTTTCTGACCATTTTGGATTGAAATGCTTTATATGAATGGTGGTACAATAAATTGTCATACATGTATTGGAATTGTATTTGCTATAAATATTTATGTTAGATTTTTAATAACTACAGTAACAGTGTATCTGCAAAGAGTGCAGTATATTGAAATACCTTGAGTTTAGTTTATTGTTATGGTATGTAAAACTAAATTGTGTGGAAGAAAGTATGTGCCTTAACAGCTGAAATGAAATCACATGATTTTAAGAGTTAACTTTGCCAGCATGACATGAGGTGGTCTGTCATTTGTAAGACTTGAAAGAAGGTGGAATGCTAAGGAAACTGCACATTTCTGTGCTCATTCTGGTAACCTTGGGCATTGGGTATTCAGTGCCAAAACTCAGAAGTATCATTCCAGCAATTAGTTGAAATACAGCTCTCTTTCAGACCTTCCTTTGAAAAGTGAAGGTCCAGGCATACGTGAAAATGTTTCTAACTCCTTTCTGGAGAAAGTGAATTCAGGTTTGTAATAAAAGTTAAATGTTCAATCATTTCTGAGTTAGTTGGTATAGCTTAATAAAACATACAGTGAAGCAGATGGTATTTCATATGCGCTCAATACTTGTAGAGTCACAAGGATGAGCTCTGATAGCCTAGTAAATTGATGACTTGATATTTTAAATTTTTTTTTTCTGTCCTTGCAACAAGTAGCATTCCATGGAGGTGAGCAATTTAAGTAGCTGCAGTTCCATGTACAAATGTGGTTCAAGTGAACTGTCACTTTGTTGTCATGCAGCCTGGTTGAGCTCCAGGGCAAATGAAGGAGTGACATGGGGGAATATCGTGGTGGAATCAGTGAAGAGCAGAGGGTCTGAATGCACTGATGGGGAAGAATGCTGCTGCCAGCCCCAGCTGCCTCCCCTGAGGAGAGCTCTGCCTTGCAACCCAGACCTCCCCTCGCTATAGAAGGGTAGAGGCTGGGAGCAACCAGGATTTGTTGTTTTCCATATACCTGTGCTGTGAGATTTCTGTCCATGGGAGCATCTGTCTGTACAGGCCCTTGTGGGTCCGTGCAAGTGTGTGTGTGTGTGTCAGCACAAAGCATATACGTGTTCATGCAAGTGTCTGTGCAAGCATGCCTTCGTCTTGGCTGATGCTGTCTCATGCCCGCGCCACGTTCTCTCCCTGGGTTTGGAGGCGTAGGGAGTGACCACAGCTCATTGCTCATTCTAGCTGTTCTCAGGTGTACCTGATCCTCAGTGGTGGGCCCAGATCTCCCCAGTGAGGCCAGTGATGACAGATCCAGGTGTGGATGGCACCATGCTGATGGGAATAAGCTGCAGAGCTGAGTGCCTCATCTCATCCTGGGGCCAGCTAAGAACCGTGGGGTTGATAGGGCCCAAGTATGTTGCTCAGTGCCATTGTGAGTCCTTACAGCTGTGGCTCCCTCAGATGGAGATGCTTGCAAGTGTCCATCCTGAGGTTCTACAGCTGTGTTGGGGATGAGGGGGAGAGCATGTTTTTCCATGTCATGTCACCTTTCTGAATGTTGCTACTCTGTGTGTACTGTTCTTCAGTTGTGTGCCAACCTCATCTTCCAGGTTGCTTACACTGCACTGAACTGTATTGTTTCAAGTGTCCTTCATCTTGTGCATTGTTAAGCCTCTCCCAAACCTGGCCGTGGTTCTGGCTCTTCTGCCACTCTTTCATTATGAGGAAGTGTCTTCAGTCTTGATACCACTCTCTCAGACAAGTCTCTTACCCAGGAGGTCTAGAAAGATGCTGGAACAGCAAAGGATGAGCAGTGTAAGCTTTCATTGAGCTTAATGAGCTCAAAAGAAAAGCCTGGAGTTCTGGGTCATCTAGCATCTAATAAGGTAGCGCTGGAGTTGGAAGGGTAGAAGGGTTTAATTCTAGCTGTGATACCTGTGTTTCAGGCAGTTGGAGTAGGTGATTGTTGTAGGTCCCTTCCAACTGAACTGTTCTAGAGTCAGGTGGGTTATCTGTGTGGAATTCTGTCTGCTGCTTGTTTGGAAAATGAATGGGGGCGTTCCCTGTGGGCCACCATGTGTGCTTGATAGCTATGGTGCAGTATTGAAGTCTTGGGACCTCTAGTAAAAGAAGTGGCTGCAGGCTTTGTTGTTGGTTTCTGCATGTGTGTAACCTTGTGTATCTGGGATAGGTCACTGGGTTGAAAATGGAATTGGATAGGAGACTGCAGTGTGTTTCTGTGTAACAGAAAATGACTTGCAGTCTTGGCTTTTTCTGCAGTATGAGCACTTGAGAAGAATTGTCAGCTGAGGCTGGCTGAAGGAGTTCCTGAATTGTGCCCTGGATTTTCACCAAACAGCATGGAAGTGAGTAAATACAGAGAATTGCCTTCTAATCTACCTGCGACTGCCCCATTTGCTACCCTTTCCCCTCATGCTCCCTGTGTTTGCCTTCCAGCGCACTGCAGAGCCCTCTGTTGACTCGTCAGTCCCTTCAGATGTCCTCTGTTTCACTCTTGATTCTTTTATTAGCACTCCATTTTCCTTTGTTTCCCAAATCCGTTTGCCTTCCAGTCTCCTTCATTTGCCCTCTGACCCCCTCAAGAGCCTTCAGGTCTTTTGGTGCACACCACACAGTCCTCCAGCTGCCTTCTGGTTCCCTCAGGACCCCTCAATTTGCTTTTTGGTGCAGCCCAGATATCTCCATTTGCCTCCTTTACGCCCCACAGCCCTTCCACCCTCAGGGCGGCTACTTCATTGTCCTTACAGTCTGCCATTGGAGCCCTTTTCTTTGCCTCTACTGCACCCCACAGCCTTTTGCTTATGCTCTGATCCCCTCAGCACACCTTCACGTGCTGTCAGTCCCATCAGGATCCCCCCTCTTCTTGTTTTCTAGTTCCCTTAGCACCCCCTCTCACTGGTCCCCTGGTCTCTCAGGATCCCTCCCCTTCAGTGTTCCCCAGAACCCTCTGATTGTCATCTAGTTCCTTCAGGACCCATTGATTTGCCACTCTTGTCTTCTCATGACTCTTGACGAGGCTAAGCAACCTCAGCTCTTTCAGCCTTTCCTCATATGACGCCCCAATTAATCAGTCATCCTTAGTGCATGCATGATTTTATAGAGAGAAAATGTTTGTATAAACATAATGATTACACAGCTAATGGAAAGCACAATAGTTCTGTACACTGGTGAGTGAAAATCAATACCACAAGTGCCAGTATAACACTGTCTGCGAGGAAGGGAGGTGCTGGGAGCAGGGGATGTGGCAGGACAGGCAGCTCTCAGATTTGTTGCATCTCCAAACACCTGTGAGGGCTTGCTAAATTTGTGGCACGTTCCTTTGTGGAGTCAGGTACTCTGTGATGACTCAATCCTGATTTTGCATCTCCTCGTGTCCTGATAGAGCACCCCAAGCTCCTGTTGTGATCTGGTCTTTCTGAGGTGGAGAAGAGGGGTAGGAGAACGAGGACTTTGGACTGCTAAGGACTACTGCGTTCAAGCTTGTTTCCTCTGAGCTGGCTGCTGTGAGCTTGGTTCCCCAACACTGTTGCACAGGTGCCCTTTCTTAGGCTGTCAAAATGTCATGAAAGCCCCTTCTGCTGAGTTTGTGCAAGTGCTTTCTGTAGGTGTGTGGCTGGAGACACAGTTCTTCCCCAGAGACCCTCAGTTCTTCTGTTTAAATAATACCTATCTCCTAAAGAATGGTGAGGCTGCCCCTCGAATGCTGGGGTCAGGGTTGGGCCCCTCCCTCCCCGAAGGCCCTGGGGGGGCTGGAGCGTGTCCAGAGAAGGGCAGCGGAGCTGGGGAGGGGTCTGGAGCCCCAGGCTGCTGGGGAGCAGCTGGGGGAGCTGGGGGGGGTTCAGCCTGGAGCAGAGGGGGCTGAGGGGAGCCCTCATCGCTCCCTACAACTGCCTGAGAGGAGGGGGGAGCCGGGGGGGTCGGGCTCTGCTCCCAGGGAAGGGGCGATGGGACGAGGGGCAACGGCCTCAAGCTGTGCCAGGGCAGGGTGAGGTTGGGCATGGGGAACAATTCCTTCCCCAAAGGGCTGTCAGGGGCTGCCCAGGGAAGGGGTCGAGTCCCCACCCCTGGGGGGATTTAACAGCCGGGCAGAGGCGGTGCTGAGGGCCAGGGTTTGGGGGTGGGATGGCAGGGGGAGGGGAACGGTTGGGCTGGGGGAGCTTAGAGGGCTTTCCAACCTAAACAATTCTATGATTCTATGATGAAGAAGCTGTGACTGTTAAATGGTAAAAGAATATTTAAAATAAGGTACTTTGCAAGTAATTAAGCCCATCTAATTCTCAGTTTTGGCTTGTTAGGAAGGTTGATGGAAAACCTTGGCAACTGATGGTGGGTTACCACCAGATAGGTGAGTTCACCCAGACAACGGCTCTTGCTGCACCAAACATACCTTAAGAGTATGGGTAAATGACAAGAAGAGAAGAAGGGATTTTCAGTTACAGATGTATTTGCCGTCACACTAGCTGAAGAATCAGGGTATGGATTTGCCTGCATATTCAGAGACAAACAGATCTTTACTCAGGCACTGCAGGGGTCTCACAACACACTTGCAGTAACACAAGGTCATGTTTGAAAAAAGTTAGAAAAGCTGTTTCCAGAGAATAAAAAGGTGTGGTCTTATGGATGATACTCTAGTGGCCAGAAAAAGAGACAGATTACCCAAGGCGGAAAACCTGTGTGGGGCAGACACCTAGAGGCGCCAGGCAAGCAGGCGCAGCCCTGTGGGAGAGAGGGCAGACAGAGACAGGCTGGGTGCTGCTGGGCAGAGGGAGGTGAAGGTTGGCTGAACCTGCAGGCGTTGTGTGAGTTATGTGCATGCCAGAGGCAGTGCGGATCTCTGATATGCCAGGAAACTAGATAGCTTGGACTAAAAATGTTCATCACAGGAGGAGCATGTTAAAAAAATGTCTATTCTACATCATAAACAAAAAACCACACACAAACAAACAAAAACCCCAAACCAAAAGCATTTCCCCAGCTCCAGTGTTCTATCCTTGTTGTGGCTACTCTGTGAGACATGTTCTGGTTAGGCCTGAGGGTGGGTGATGCGTTGACAGTGAGTGCCACCAAGCCACTCAATCACTCCCATCCTCAGTGGGACAGGTGGGGAGAAAATGGCATGGAAAAGGGAAAAACCAAACTTGTGGGTCAAGATAAAGGTAGCTTAATAAAAGCAAAGGCGGAGCATAGTTTCAAAAGGAAAACAGACTTCATTCCCTACTTCCCATTAGCAGGTGATGTCCAGCCACTTCGTGGGAAGCTGGGCTTCACTATGCACGGCAGTTGCACTGGAAGACAAATGTTGTAAAAAATGAAACGGGCACCACCCCCCTGCCTTCCACCCTTCCTCCTCCTTTCCCTCAGCTTTTATATCTGAGCCGCTATCATATGGTAGGAACCGTCCCTGTGGTCAGGTTGGGGTGCCTATACTGGCTCTGTCGCCTCCCAAAAACTTACCCACACCCAGCCCACCAGGGATTCTATGCGGTGCTGGGAGGTCCTCGCTTCCATCGGCCACACCTGCCTGCGAATCGGACCCTACCAGGCCCCCCGGCAGTCCCAGAGCCGCCCCCGCGCAAAACCTCCGCGCCAAAAAGGCGGGCGGCGCCAAGAGCGTCTCGAACTCGCGGCGATGCCGCGATGTCTCCCATCCCGGTGCCGAGCGGGACCGGCCATGCTTACCTTCCTAGAGCCGCTCCCGAGCTAGTTGTTGCGCGCTGTGCTGCCACCGTGCGGCCAAAATAAGGTACTGCAGATGAGAAGCCGCGCATGCGCAGGGGCGTGATTTTTTTTCGTACTCGCTGTTTCCACCAGGCAAGCAAAATGTGGCACTGGCGATCCGGAAGTGCGCATGCGCAGAAGAACGACCCCCCCCATTACTCTCTGCTGCCACCATGCGACCAAGATGGGGTACTGCAGCCTCGAATGTGCGCATGCGCACTGGCTCGATTTTTCTCTTGCTCCCTACTGCCACCATGCGACAGAACTTCAGTACTGCAGACCGTGACCTGCGCATGCGCAGTGGAGCTATTTTGTCCATGCTCTCTGCTGTCGCCGTGCGGCCACAGTTGAGTACTGCAACTCACGATCGCCGCATGCGCAGTGGCGCGATTTTATTGCAACGGGCAAGAAGTTGTGACAGAGCCACGGATAGGAGGTGATCGCCCGAGGGGGGGGTGTCAGGCGATGGCGACAGCCCCTGCCTGTAAAGGGACAGGCCCAGCCCTGCGCAGGGGCGCGTTGTGAATACGCATGCGCCGCGTCGGGGCGCCACTGCGCAAGCGCCGAGTCGGAGAGTCAAAGCGCATGCGCCGAGTCGCAAGGACACCGCGCATGCGCTGAGACGCTATTTTTTTTTCCGTGCTCCCTACCGCCACCATGCGACAAGAATTGAAAACTGCAGCCCGAGAGCAGCGCATGCGGAGGGGCGCGATAATTTTCGTCCGACCGAATTTGGGTACTGCAGCTCGGCCTCCGCGCCTGCGCGGTGGCGCGATTTTTTTTAGAGCGGGCGAGGGTCTGTGACAGAGCCACAGATAGGAGATAATGGCCCGGGGGGGGGAGGCTGATGGCGCCAGCCCCTTCCTATAAAGGGGCCGGCCCTGCCCTGCGCAGGGGGGGCTGGCAGTGGACGGGCCGGTGCTGCCGTGAGCCGCGCAAGGGGATCGGCAGTCGGGGGGGGGGGGCGCGCTAGGAACTTGACCCGGCGGGGGACCCGGCTCATGCGTGGTGGCGGCGAGCACGGCGCATGCTGGGAACTGTAGTCCTGGGGCGTGGGGCTGGACTCAGCGCATGCGCGCTGGGGACCCGGCGGGCTCCTCCTGCGCGGTGCTGCCAGCGGGGTGAGTGAGGGTGCGGTGCCCCCGTGCGGGCGAACTTGGGTACTGCGGGTGGGTAGCAGCGCTAGCTCGGCTTCAACTCTATGATCCGGTGGCAAGTCTATGCTTTGGAGGACCAACTCTATGGTAGTGGTGCCTTTCGGACCTGAACTCTATGATCCGCTGGCAAGTCTATGCTTTGGAGGACCAACTCTATGGTAGAGACGCCTTTCCGGCCTCAACTCTATGATCCGGCGGCAAGTCTATGCGTTGGAGGACCAACTCTATGGTAGTGGCGCCTTTCCGGCCTCAACTCTACGATCCGGCGGCAAGTCGGGGCAGCGAGGCTGCTGGCGCCAGCCCTGCCGTGTCCCGGGGCCGGCCCCGGGCTGCGGAGGGGGCGCTGCCGGTGGCGGGGCCGGTGCTGCCGTGCGGCCGTGGCGGGGCCGGTGTGAGGCAGGGGAGGAGCGGAGCGGAGCGGAGCGGTGGCCGGGCTGCGGCTGCAGGGAGGGCGCAGGTGAGCGGGGGCCGGGCGCTGTCCCGGCGGGTGCCGGGGAAAGGGCGGAGGAGGGCGGGGGTGCGGCCGGGCGAGGGCGGGGGTGCGGCCGGGCCGTCGGTGCCGGGCGTGGGGGGGCTGAGGGTGCCGCGCCGTGGGGGAGCCGGTGGCGGGGGAGGCGGCGGCGGCAGGGACGGTCTGGAGCCGGAGCGGCGTGGCGTGGCGGGGGGGCCGGCCCGGAGCCGCGTGGCGAAGGGGGGGTGCGCTGTGTGGGGGTGCCCCGGAGCCGCGTGGCTCTCGGGCGGTTGCACTTTGGGGGGGCCGGCCCGGAGCCATGTGGCGAGGGGGGGGCCCGGCCCGGAGCCGCGAGGCTGGGGGGGGGGTGCAGCGGGAGGGCCGGCCCGGAGCCGCGCTGGGGGCTCGGAGGGGCTTCCGGGTGCATCGGCGGGAGCGGGGAGCGGTGTCCCCGGGAGGTCCAAAAGCTGGAGCTGGGGAAGGGCCTGCCTGGGCACGGCTGCCTGCAGGAGCTGGCTGAGGGAAGAAAAGCAAAAAGTTACCGGCCAACCCTTCCTTCCACGAAATGAGCGTGGGGTGAGACATTTTGCAACAGCTGCGAGAGTGGTCACTTTTATGCCTAGAATTTTTGAGCCTTCCCATCGCTCCATGTGTGTTTGGCTCGTGAGGCTGGTTTTGGGGCTCAGAAAGAGCTTGAGTCGTGCGTTTTCAGGACCTGAAAGAGGGGACTGAGTCGCGTGGCTTTGGGCTCAGGCACCAAGGTCAAGCGCTGCCTTTTTGGGTCTTGAGAGCAGGCTCAGCAGCTGGGTTTTGGGGCTCCGAAATGGGCACTAAGCAAGCACAAGAGCCCAGCCTGTTGCAAATAGCTGGAGCTCGTGAGGAGAAGGAGCTGAACGCAACTGGGGGTTCAGTGCAGAGCTGGAGCTTCAATTAGCCAGAAGCCCAGGAAGCAGGAGCCGGAACGAGACGGGGTGTCCGCTGCGCGGAGCGTGCGTTAGCCAGAGGCCAAATGGCCTGCGGCTGCAATGAGCTGGAGCGTCTCTATTTGCTGGAGCAGCCGTCGGCCGAAGAGCGGCCAGGCGCAGGCAGGGCTGTCCCCAGCAAGCAGCTCCAAGCAGCAGGGAGGCGAGTGGTCCTTCTGCCGAGCGGAGAGCCCGGCCTCTCGCCTCTGGGGGATTAGCTCCACGGCAGGTGCCTCTCTGCACGGAGGGTCTCCGCCGGCCCTCTTCCCGAGGGCAGAAGCGTGGGGGGGCGGTGTCCCTGGCGGCACAAGGCAGCGGTGTCTCCCCGGTCCGACCTGGCAAAGGGGAGAGAAAGGGGCCGGTGGGAGCTCCTGGGGGGCCCGGCCCGGCCCTGCGCGGTCCCTCTGGCAGAATCCTCCCCTGTGTTTTCACTGTTGGCTGGGTGGGACGCACAGGTTCATTTTCTGTCTCCTCTTTTCCCAGTGTCGCCTTCTGCGTCACGGAAAGGAAATCCCGCAGGGTTGATTCCACTTGCTGCTCGGGTCGTGGCACGTATGGGAGAAGCATTTGCCCGTTCAAGGGTGCTCCAGGTACTTCCCATCGGACCCAGAGACAAGGCAAATGTGCTGCCAGTGCAGAAAAGCTGATGAGAAATTGCTGTTTACAGAGCACGCCTCGCTGCTGAACGGGTCCCGTGGTAGCTAGGAATGTTTTCCTTTCAGGTAAAAGAAGGAACTTTCCTCTGCGGTAAGCGGAGAGCTGCCTGCTACCTTCTTGAGGGTCGAGCGTTTCTCCTCTGTTTGTTCATCCTAATTTTAGGGGCAGGTTGGAAATAGCCTTTTGTTTTTATACGCCTGACTAAATTTTTAGCAATCTGTGGCGTCGGTGTACTTCATTTTTTGAGCATGTCATCAGGAGACGGATGATCCCCACGTCATGCTCCGACAAGACAACGTGCTGAGGCAGGGATGAGCTCGGGAAGTGGAGAAAAAGGTACGGTGTCACGATTTTGTTTTGTTGTTGGTTGGGTTTTTTTAAGAGTGCAGTGTTGGCTGGGGGCAGCCTGCAGAACCGAACGGGGAATCTCTTCTCTCACGGATTTTTATATAATAAATTAAACTTTTAAAAAACCAAAAAGTTACGGTTGTGTAATTTACAGACCGACTTGCGCTGTTTGAGCTGTAACGGCCGACGAGCTCCAGCGTACGATGCTTGAGGTGTGTCGAAGCAGTTTGGCGTTTGTTCTAAATATTTAAACGGAGCGGCAACTGAATGTTACGGGGTTTTTCCCCCGGTATTCCGATGGAGTGCTGCAAAGTACTTTAGTTCTGCCTCGCTTTCCACGGTGCGTTTCCCTGGCAGTTCAGTAGCTTCTCTCTCGGGCGGTGTCCCTCCTAATTATGTGACACGCAACCCCCCTCCCGGCCCCCCCGTCAAATCGTAACGGTATTGTGGAGACGGGTAATCTAATGGCATCGACTCACGGCTGTGCAAGGTAAATTGATGCACGAGGAAAATCAAATCCTTGTATAGTAAAGTGTTTTTATTGGATGTCTGTAAGCATACGCACACCTTCCTAGCATAAAGTGACTTACTGAGGTTTCTTCTTTATGTTTTTTACATTCCGTTTTAAATTTTTCACTTCCCTTTCAGCTCTCTTGACCGAGGGAGCGAGGCGTGCAGCAGCAGCAGCAGCGCAAGGGCTGTAGCTGTTGCGGTGGATGTGTCGGCGTGGATTCTGCTTACAGCCGAGCCCTGCAGCCTGACGGGGCTGTCTGCAGCGGTGCTGTAAGGAAGGGACGAGACGATTTCCAACACCTGCAAGAGCGTTGGCTTTTCTGCTAAGAACGTGTTCTCAAAATCGTATCGATTACCTTTGATACGGATTTGAAGCGTTCCGATCGCTCTGGCTCGGAAAGGCCGTGTTGTGTTTGGAGCCGAGCTGTTCCCCTCGAATGCTCCTGGAGCTCGACTGCTGCCCTGTCCCTTACGCCGACGGAATTCCTCCGCTTCCTTCCCTGCTATTTTTTTTTATGAGCTGGAATCTAACGTGGGATTTTTGCTTTGCAGCTGTGTTCTGGTCAGGGTCTGGTGATGCCGAGTAGCTGCCCCGCAGCCCGGGTTTGCCTGCCGGCCGTTAAGCGGTCGCTAAGCGTCCTGAGGGGAGGAGGCCAGCCCTGTGCCTGGAGGCTCCCGGCTCTGTCTCCAGGGGGGCGGCCCCCCGAAGGTGTGGCAGGAAGGGGGGTTCTGGTGGAAGGGTCCGGGGTGGACTGGGACCGTGGTCGTTGGTTGCCTGGGGAGCACGTGCCGGCCCAGGCACAGAGCCTGAGCAAGAGAGGTGGCGCCGTGGAAAAAAGGAAAAAAACATAGACCAAAACTCCTGACTAGATGGAGCTACGGCCACTTGCTGCGTGTTCCATAGCGAGGCTCAGCAGATACGAGAGGGGATCTGGGAGGTGATACGTAAGCGTAAATAGATAACTGAGTCTAGATCGATGTAAGTGTAAGTAGATCTCCAAGTCTAACTAGAGAAGTCTAAAAAGATATTAAAGTGTCAGACTCCGTAAGTAGGCAGATAACTAGTCGAAACAGACGTTCTGTGTAGTAAGTGTTCATGTGCAAGTCTAAACAGGTCTTGTATGTAAGTGTGGGTAGCTAATAGATAGAAAACAGAGATGTTCCCTAATTAGATACATGTTTAAAGCCAGAAGTGTAAATGTCTGTGTTCCCCCCGATTTGGGGGAAAGAAAAAAAAAAAAAAGGTCACTTCCAGGGAAGCCAATTTGTGGATTTGTGCAGCCAGAAAGTAAAAAAAAAAACAAAACAAACAAAAAAAACCCCCCCAGAAACGAGAAGCAAAAATCACTGATTCTTACGTTGTGGAAGAGCGCCAAAGAAACCCAGAATTGAATGTTTTGGAAAAGCAAAAAGACCCAATTTTTGTATTCTGGAACAAACCCCAAAGCAATCCCACCAATTTGGGGTGAAACGCTGGCGGTGGATTCTCTGTTGCGGGGGTATCCCAGGTGAGTTACCTGCTGTGGGTGTCCTATCCCCCGGCGTAGGTCATCCCCACGCAGGTGTCCCGACCCCGTCCCCCCTTCTGCCCACACACAGACCCCGTCTGTCCGTCCGCGTCCGTCTGCCTTCCCTCGTGCCCTCTGTGCGTCTCTGCCTTCCCAAACGCTTTCCACAGAAATCTCCCCCTGCACGAGATTTTCCCCCAGGCGAGTTGTTTTTTTTTTCCCGGTGACGGGTAGCCCACATCCCCTGTCCTCCTATCTTGTGTCCCCACTCCCCCCCACCGCTGCCTGCACCCCTCACCTTCCCATCGCCCCCAGCCAAACTCTGACACCCCCCACCCCCTTCCCTGCACCCCACTCCCACCCGCCCCTCCCTCCTCCTGCCTTTGGGGTTTGTGCTGGCAGCAGGGTTGGCCACGCGGGGCTGCGCTGGTGACGGCTGAGCAGCGCTTGCACAGAGCCAAGGCGCTTTCTGCTCCTCGCCCTGGGGTGTTTTCTCTCTTTGGGTTTTTTTTTGTTTGTTTGTTTGTTTTCTTTGTCCTCTTTTCCTTACGGGTGGTTGAACCGTTTTTACCTGGGCCCGCGAGTTTTCTGGCTTTTGTCCTTGCAGTCCTCTCCCCCATCCCACGGGTGGGGACTGAGCTGTGCGGGGCCGAGTTGCCGGCTGGGGTTAAACCACGGCCCGGGGTCGGTTGCAGGCCCCTTTCTCTTGCCCCTTCCTCTCTGCGGCTCGGCTGGAAAGTGCGGTGGTTGCAGAAAGCAAGAGGACAGCTGGATTCCCACCGGAGCCGCATTTCAGCTGTGTCGCTAGCTGAGAAGGGCTTGCAGGTCAGGCGATCTTTGGAGGGGTCTGAAGCAGCCGGTGTGTCGAAGGGGTGGGTTTAAGGAGGCAAATGAGGCCGGCAGAGGACCCGAGCTGCTCACCCGAGGCCCCGGCAGAGCAGCCCGTCCAGCCCAGCGCGCCGGGCGCGTTGCAGGCAGCAAAGGGCAAGCGCCACGCTGGGCGGCGGGAGCGGCGAGGAGCGCGGCGCTCCGCTCCTGCGCAAAGGTAAGGTGGCGCCTGCAGGGCTCTAGGGTCACCTGCCGGGGGGGGGACAGGGACCACCCCGACGTGGCTCTCTGCTTTCCCTGCTTGGCGTCTGAGGGCTTTGCGCGCTGTAAGTGGCGTGGCGCAGGGTCTCTTTCTCTGAAGGCTGGTGTCTGGGCGGGATGGGGAGAGCAGAGCACCGCTAGCCCCGAGGGGAGGAAAGGTGCCAACAGCCGAGCAGAGCCCGAGGAGCGCCAGGGTCTCGCTCTTTTTCAGAGCGGCCGCTTGCGTCTGCTCTGCTGGGCCGTGCTCTTTCCTGATAAACGTAGCTGCCCCCCTGGCAGAAAGCAGCTTTCGGTCTCTTCTCGCCTGCCTTCAGGCTGCCATCTGTCTTGCCGGAATTGCTGGGTTTTTTTTGTGGTGGTGGTTGTTGTTAAAGTCTCTGCAGCAGCAGTTGCCTGGCTGGTGTGGCTCTGAGCCCCTGGCTGGCAGATGCAGATGGCTACAGCAAGCCCGTGGGGGGTGGGGGGTGGCGGGGGTAAGGCCCTTGCAGAGGCTGCCTGAGCTGCTGCTTCTGCCGAGGCAGGGCGGTGCGGGGCAGGGAGAGGAGGAGGCACGGGGCTTTTAAAGCAGGCAAATGGCCAGGGCTGAAATGGTGGAGGCCGGGGGCTGCTTTTTGGTGGGGAGGCGATGAGTGGTGCTGGGCGGAGGAGGAGGGCAGAGAAATGGGAGCCCCGTGCGGGCGGTGAGCAGCGGCGGGCCCTGGCTGGTGCCGAGGGAGCGGTCGTGGCTCCTGCTGCGGGCTGCTGCCCGCGGGGTGAGTGAGGGTGCGGTGCGGCCGAAGTGGGGTACTGCGGGTGGGGAGCGGCGCTAGCGCGGTGGCGCTGGTTGCTGCGGTCTGTGCTGCCCCCGTGTGGGCGAACGTGGGTACTGCAGCTGTGGAGCCGCGCATGCGCATGGGCGTGACTTTTTTTGGTCTTCACTGCTTCCAGCAGGCGAGGGAACTAGGGCCCCGGAGGTCGGGAGGTGCGCATGCGCAGTGGCGCGATAGTTCGGAGCGGGCGAGGGGCTGTGACAGAGCCACGGAGAGGAGGTAATGGCCGGGGCGGGGTGAGGCTGCTGTGGCCGGCCCTGCCCTGCGCAGGGGGCGCTGCCGGTGGAGCGGCCGGTGCTGCCGTGCGCCGCGCAGGGGGCTCAGAGGGCGGGGGGGAACGCTGTCCCCGCCCGGAGAGAAGGCCGCGAAGGCTGCCCCGGGGCATGCTGGGAGCTGTAGTGCTGGGGCGCGGGGCTGGACTCGGCGCATGCGCGCTGGGGCTGGGGAAGCCGGCGCATGCGCGGTGGTGGTCGAGCGCAGCGCATGCTGGGAGCTGTAGTTCTGGGGCGCGGGGCTGGACTCGGCGCATGCGCACTGCGGGCTCGGCTCCGCGCATGCGCCGTAGGGGCGAGACGTGGCGCATGCGCAGTGGGTCGAGCGCAGCGCATGGTGGGAGCTGTAGTCCTGGGGCGCGGGGCTGGACTCGGCGCATGCGCGGTAGGGGCGAGGGTCCGCGCATGCGCGGTGGGGACGGCACTCGGCGCATGCGTGGTCGCACCCGACTCGGCTCGGGTGGCGCCGCACTCGCGCGGAGGTGCCGCTGCGTTTCACGTAGCGTATGCGCCGTGGCGCGAGTTTTTTGGAGCGGAAGGGTCTCTGACAGAGCCACGGAGAGGAGGTGATGGCCCGGGGGGTGAGGCTGATGGCGCCAGCCCCTGCCTATAAAGGGGCCGGCCCCGCCCTGCGCAGGGGGCGCTGCCGGTGCTGCCGTGCGCCGTGCAGGGACGCGGAGGGGGGGGGGGGG
>JADKXX010008838.1:0-11457 GCA_017310255.1 Butorides virescens
CAAGAGAATTCAAGGAAGGCGCTTCCTCACCTGAGCTCTGTTTTATCACTGTGCAAGAGCTGTTCCTAGCAGAGCCATATTTAGGGGGATGCAGGTGGAGTAAATCTCCTCTTTGATCCATAGATCTTAAGGTTATTCATGAAATTGGAGTTGGTATATGTATCTGGCTGAGGAGGACAGAAAGACCCTCCTCAGGTTAAATTACTTCCCCCCCCCCCCCCCCCCCCAGTTTTCAAATGCACTCTACTCCCAAGATTAATGTAGTTCTCTGCTGAGCAGCACAGCTACTAGAGATTGGGAAGAAGGCTTCCTCACATCAAAGGTCTCAAGAAATTTTATCTCCTTCTTGGACCTACCCTAAAGCTGACTGCACAGATACTCATCCGGATAATTCTTAATTGGGTTTGGGTTTGGAAGTTAAGAATTGTGAGATACGGATGCGGGTGGTGTACCACTGTTCCCACCTGGGAGGTACCCCTGTTGCATTTCACTTTTGATTTCTGGGTGGTTTATGGAACCACTAGGGTATCTTTTTCTAAATGCTAGAAGGGAAGAAAAAGGCAGGTGGGCCTTCACTTCCCATTACTGGCTCAGCATGTCATGGCCTTGAGAAGAGAGAGAAGGAAGAAAAAGGTAAAGCCTAAACTCTTTTCAGGCAGTGGTAGAAAGGCCTTAAATGTTCTGTTTTGCTAGAGCACCAAATACTCAGTTCCACATATGTATGACCTCTTCGAGACAGATGTAAGACTTACAGGACAGGAATTGGTGATTTCTAGTCTGATATAGCTCATCAAATAGAAACCCATTAAAAAGAAGATAGCTTTGTGCTGGTACTTGCTTTCCTGACAGGCTTGTGGGTCACAAAACACCAGTACAAATAAAACACAAGCAGCTCTGATTAAGCACAGCCTGTACCCGTTGGATCATGTTCGGCCTGTTAGGCTTCAAGGTTTCTGATGAGGTCTTATCAGTGTAGGATTGAGAAAATGTTATTGAAAGGAGGGTACTTTCTGAAACCCTGGGTAGGAGCAAGGGCATCCAAAAGGGCAGTGATCTCCAGGGAAAAATGGAACTAAATCAACTCGCTGCTGCCAGACAATCCTCCCCTTTCCAAGGAACTGTGGAAGAGAAAGGCAGGGTGAGAAGCAAAAGAAATTCTTGATGGTTCTGAAGAATTTATCAAGCCTGAAAGAGGCATTTGGAGAAAATAAGGGTTTTGTCTGCTGGAAGGTGCAAAGAAACTGAAAGAATAACATATGCAGAAAATACAGATCTGGCACCAAAATCAGAGCTTCTTGTTTAACTCCATAAAGTGTCTGGCCAGGTTAGAGTAGCTAAGGGTGGAAAAGGTGACTGGAACTAGATCGAGAAATGGAGTGATAATGAGAAATACATTAAAAGAAAGTTAATAAAATGTGCAGAGCTTAGACAACTTAGATTCATCTGAGTTCATAAATTCACAAATATGGAAGAAAAATAAATTAGGGGCACTTTGCTTTTGCTATGCCTTGGCCACCAACATTTCTCTGAGATTGTTTCTGATACCTCAACTCTCCAGCATCCATGAGAGAAAAAGCTGGAAGCTCTAAAACCCTCACATTCAGACTAAGATTGCATTGACCTCTGCAGATATTAAACCAAAGTCTGGATGTGTCTGCTCTTTCTCAGAAACGCAGATGCCTCTCTTCGCCCCAATGACATTACATGAAACACCAGAAATCTCTTCTAAAACCAGAAAGCAGGCAGAAAAGAAAAGGGATTCAGAGACAATTTCAAGTTTGAGTGTGAAGAAAAACAAAGGCTTCAACCACTGCTTTGTGCAGCAAACTCCAGTAGGCATTTAATATGCATTGCTCAAAGCAACCTCTGCCAGCATTGAAACTCGGGTATCTCAGTGAGCTGGCATGGCAGTGGTACGTGCATACATTCCTCTCCTCACGGAAGAGATAACCAACGTCTACCATGGGAAAGGAAGTGAGGGTAGGAGACCTTGTGCTGCTGGAGGTGGGTCCACCTGACTTCATCTGCAAGCAGGCTTGAGGTCTACAAGAAGTTTTGTGGGGGAGAACCTTCCTGGTAGATGAGCTGATAGCTAGGCATGCCTGGCTACCCTGACTCCATATTTAACAGTGTGATTTCTTTCATCCTCCCTGAGAAGTGTTCTTGTACCTATTGAAGGCTGAAGCAGTAACACAAAGTGTAACAGAGATAGGATAGCTGTTTTCTGTAAGAGCAAAATGTTGACAACTTGCCTGCTAACAAAACTGCCTTGAAAGATGCCCCTTGCTATCCTCCAGCACCCAAACTAGGAAGGATGTTTTGTCAGGAAATGCAACAATCTTGACATTATCTCAGCTGAAGCAAATGGCTCTTTAAAGTCAGGTTATTAAGTTGCAAGCTCTTCATATGCAGAACTTGAGCACCTGGCTTTCTAACTACTCTCGGTTGTGGATGGTGGAGGCAATGCTTCCTAATGCCCATTCTGCATCATTGCACTGTAAATACCTAATTCTGCAAGGTATTTAGGAACGTGAATGTCTTTAAGAAGACAAATGGGGCAGCGCGCTCCCTGCGACTACTTCTCATTTAATTGTGGAATATTGTGGTTAATAAGAATGCTGTGAAACTAGGTCTAATCCTCTTATGAATTCCCTCTTTTCCTGTAAATACAGAGATCTCAGGGAGGGTGATTGCCTATCAGGGGACAATGGGCCTGTGAGTAATGTGGCTATTTTGTTATTGCAGTTCTTGCTAAAGGAGAACAGAAGATCGCATGCGCTGAGAAGGTGAAAAATTAATTTGTGGGAAGCACGACTTAGTGAGCAACAGGAAGAGACAGGCACAGGGTTGGAGACTTTATCATGTCGAACTATAGGTGTATGAAAAACTCCTAGAACTAACTTGAATACCCACAGAAAAAAGACCCTATGTAGAAAAGAGTTTTTCTTTAATGTGACTATTTGCCATAGTTATTGGATTTGAAATCCACTGTAACTGAAAAGATAAAAATTAAAATGGCCATCTGCAGTATTCAGATTACAGTGAGATTCAACTCCAAAATTGCAGGAAGCTATAGAGAACATCTGTTGTCAGGTAGGAGGGTCAGGGAGGACTACCAAGTGTCTGAAGAACAGGCAAAACTGTGAGATTGAAGGCAGAATTCATGCAAAGTCAAAATAAGCCTTAGCTCCTTTAACTGCAGAATAGTTGTTCTAGTTTTAATTTTCTTCCAGCCACAGAAAATATTTGAAATACACTGGTGAGCTGTCTGTCAGTAGGGGACAGATAGTGTCACTAAGAGTTTTCATTTGGAAAAATTCATTGTAAGATTCATTTCTTCCTGTCAACGCAGTAAAGGGAGACTTGAAATAGAACTGTGCTAAAAGCAGTCCCCATAGCAGGCCCAGAGCATCATTGGTTCATGCACAAAATCCAAATGACAAAACAGTGGTCAACAGCATCGCTCAGGTGAACAAAACCAGATTAAGGACAGGTCCTTGTCCTTAATGTTTCTATGAGTAAAGGTTTGAGAGCTAGTTGTTTATTGCTGCTGGGTAAAATAAAGTTTGGTTTTGTCAGCTGTACAAACACAGAACATGAACAACGGAGCGTTAAGATGTGTAAATATTTATCAGTAGTTCCTCAATGACCCGTAATGATTTTTGCATGCAAGAGCTCTGAAATAATGAGATTTCCTTGGTTGATTTCACATATTATTGGCAAAATGTGCAATTAAATATCAGTTTATGTACAAATGTGTGCCACTAAATGCTTCCTTGAGGGTGTTGAGCTATCACCTTCAGTTAGCAGGAATTTACCTCAAAGAATTCACCTGTGGGCACTTACCTGTGCCAGCCTGAACCTGTTTATTCTAAAAATTTGCAAAGTAAGGGGCAAAATGGAGCAGATTTCCTCTGAAGAGTCAGTGTGTAGAAAGGCCAGAGGTAATGTAAGTATTCCTTAGCAGAAAGAATATAAGGAACTCCCTCTAGATAAAACAATATCTGAATCGCTGCAACACTTGAAGGTAGAGATGCCCAATTACCCACAGAGGCAAGCAGGCACTGGGATAGGGACGCTGCAAGTATTGCTCTGTCCCAGCATCAAATTGCCTTTTGAAATAACCACAAGTTGTAAGAAAACCCCAACAAAATCCCAAAACTTCAACTTTGTTCTGCAGACACAACTGCAAGCAATAATTTGTATTTTAGCAAACGTTTGTTTACTGCCTGTCTCTAAAGAAGAAAGGAACAGAAATATTGGCAGGGCCAGATTCTCAGCAGGTGCTAATCCCTCAGCAGAGGAATTCTGAATTAGAGCAGTTGAAGATCTTGGCTGAAGTCAGCAGGTTAAACATCACACCATGGAAGGTGCTTCTGTCATAGGGCATGAGGTTGGAAACATGCATGATGTGAGGAAAATAAGTTGTCTCATGTTAAGATCAAACCAGTGATAACAGAATATTCATGGGACTCCTTATGGAGAAATAATAGGGAATTAACTTTCCACTTATTATAAGTCCACCACACTATAAATAAATAAATAACTGGTTCATGCAGCCTTCCTATTTTTATGCACTATTATGTACTGAAATGATTAAATGAAAACTATATTGCATATATTGCAAAATAATGTGCTTACTAATACATACATGGAGCAGGTAGAGGTTTATTAAGAATGGTTTAAGGAATGCAATAATTTTACATGGATTTTAAGAATTAAATGCACATTAAGATACAACCATAATGTGATTATTAGTTTATTATTATAATTATGCATAATTTGTAACCTGTAGTAATGTTATGGACAGTTATTTGTAGTTAATTATTAGGTAGTCTTTTCTTAATACACAGAGTTATTTAAGCAATATATTTTGTGCTATCCCCTTTGTAAAGTTGTCAGTTCTCTTCATAACATGTGTAGGCCTCTCTGTACTCTCACAGTTCCATGACCACAAGATGTCCGAGCTCTGGGTGTCTTTCACCACATACCCTGAGCAGGGGACCTGTTGAGCTGAGGAGTCTTAAGAAAGCTTGAAGAACTTTCTTTTCAATCCCAGGGGACCTACCATGACTCCAGCAGTTGGCAAAGGCAGCCAAACCATAGCTTCCTCCTTCAGAAGAGTGAGTAAGCCACGAGCTTCAGTGGCAGAGCGTATTTACCAGTGTTTCACAGGGACGACATCTGCCCTGCTGTTTCACTTCAGCTCAACATTCAGCATGATTCCTGAGGAACTTGTGAAAGTTCCCCTACTTTTCTTCCAAACCCCATTTTTCTTGCCAGAGCAAAGGTGGGGAGATCACATGCAGCAGCAGAGACACCTCTGCGTTTTCACATGGTGGGGACGGGCTGCTCATCACAGGTTTCTGCTTATCGCTGACTGCTTCATTTGGCTGATAATCATGATGCTCACCCAGGGAAAGGAACTCTGAAATTGGAATTTAATCAAAATGCCTCAGCCCATTGCAGGGGCAGTAGGGGGAGGGAACAATGGGAGAAGTTGCAGTGTTCACCTGACCCTGCAGGAAATCGTGTTTGACCTGGGCTATTGATCATCTCTGCATCTGTGGCTTTCTGAGGATACGGAAACTGTTTTCCCACTCTCTCTCATGAAATGGGTGAAATGTTCAAGTGCCCAGAACACACCCCAGCGTAAAAAGCTCATGTGAGAGTTTTCTGGCTCCATTAAATGGAAACATAAAGACATTTTTTGAGAAAAAATATACCAAAATTTGACCTTTTTTTTCTTCTTTTCCTTGAAGGTAATCTCTGATTATTCCTACTGTAACGTAATGTAATTTGTTAATACAACTTTTTAACTTCAGACTTGGAATAGAATGTGTAAGATTAATTTAATAGGTCGCCACTATAGGGAATTGTTCTTCCAGTTTCTGTTTGTCAGCAAGCAGAGAGCAGGGATTTATGTTTGGATTCCAGAGCTGATCAACCACCTGCCATGCAATTTCACAGGTCTGATGGAATGCCTCTAAAAGACAACACAGTAACTTTAAAGAAAAAGCCAACAACTTTTTGCCTCTCAAATTGACAAAAAGATAGATACTTTTTAAAACCACAGCATTATAAAATCCAGTGTGTGGGAAGGGTCGTTCGGAGACCTCCAGTCCAATCTGCTGCTCAGAGCAGAGCCAACCGGATCAAGTTGCCCAGCGCTGCCTCCAGACGAGTTTTGTATTTCCCCAAGGATGGAGATCCCATGGCCACGCTCTGAGCTTCTGTTCCCATGCTTGACTTCCCCCACTGTTATTCTTTTTTCATCTAAGGTTGGAATTTCCCTGCTCCCACCTGTTTCTGTGGCCTCGCTTCCTTCTGCTGTGTGTCTCTGAGGACGGTCCCACTCCATTTTCTTTACACCCTGCTGCAGGTGATTACAGACAACACTAAGATCTCCCCAGAAGCCGTCTCTGCTCAGGCTGAACCAGCCTCAGCCCCACAGCCCCTTCTTGCAAGGCAAGAGCTCCTGGCCCACAATCTCAGTGGCCTCCCCTGAACCCCCTCAGGTTTGCCAACACCGTTCCTGTATGAGGTGGTGCAGAAGGGGATGCACTAGCTGGATCCAAGCTCACAAGTACAGGGGAACAGTCACATCCATCTGGCTGCTGGCTGTGCCGTCCTAGGGCAGGACTTTGAACTGCATGGGGTCTCCATCAGCCCTTTCCTCCCTCTCCAGGTCCCTCTGGACAGCATCCTGCCCTTGGGTGTACAGACTGGTGCTCACAGGATGTGCCTGTGTTCGGAAGGTCACGGGAGGAAATATTGTGATGATAGAAAACAGTAGATCTGTTGTGTTTCATCCAGTACCAAAAAAACCCTCTGTCATTAATCTTGTTCTCAGGCAAAAATGCTTGACTACAAAATTTTTGCTTTCTTTTTTACTCATTGTCCTGGTTTTGGCTGGGATAGAGGTCATTTTCTTCCTAGTAGCTGGCATAGTGCTGTGGTTTGGATTTAGCATGAGAAGAATGTTGATAACACCCGGATGGTTTAGTTGTTACTGAGCAGGGCTTACACCAGTCAAGGGCTTTTCAGCTTCCCCTGCTCTGCCAGGGACACAAGGAACTGGGAGGGGACACAGCCAGGACAGCTGACCCCAGCTGATCAAAGGGGTATTCCAGACCATATGGTGTCATACTTGTAGCTGGGGGAAGAAGAAGGAAGGGGGGGACGTTCAGAGTGATGGCGTTTGTCTTCCCAAGTCACCGTTATGCGTGATGGAGCCCTGCTGTCCTGGAGGTGGCTGAGCACCCACCTGCCCATGGGAAGCAGTGAATGAATTCCTTGCTTTGCTTGCATGCGCGGCTTTTGGTTTCCCTATTGAACTGTCTTTATCTCAACCCACGAGTTTTCTCACTTTTACTTTTCCGATTCTCTCCCCCATCCCACTGGGGGTGTGGGGGGACTGAGCGAGCGGCTGCATGGGACCGAGTTTATCGGCCAGGGTTAAACCACAACAGTGGTGAATAGCTTTTTTCCCATGAAGTAAATATATTAATCATAGTTTAGTAAATCTTATATGAACAAGGAAACAGTGGACTTGAAGCCAAATAGACTGATGCCCAGTTAATGTCATCTATAAAAGTAACACAAACCAAAAAATTAATATAGTTAAGTGTTCCTTTCTAAGGATATTCACTATAAAACAAAATAGCACATATTTCACAAGTCCTCCGATTAATTTTTGTAAAAATTAGTAATATCATAATTATCTTTGTAATTCCATCTGAATTTATCCAGAGAAAATAAAATCAATAATCCAACACAACTAAATGCCTGTCTCTGATCCTATTCTGCATGCATTGATTAAGTTTTCATCATTTCCTAACTGAGTGGTGTTTAAGGAGTGTCCTGTCAATTAACATTTATTCAGAGAAACGGAGGAGAAAGTGTCAGGATTTGTTTTGCAAGCATCAATGACACATTGTTCCTGGAGCTGATCCCAGTCTTTCTGAAAGAACGGGCAAATTTCCCCTTGATTTTATAGGAAAATGAAGACACTTTTTAAAACCTTCCTAAGATTTCCTAGAAACAGAAGACAAGGTTTTCATTTATGAATATACATATTGTACTCTCTTGTTCTGGTTCTAAGGGAAAACCTGAAGCACACTGACATTTTTGAAGTGGTCTAGCCCAACAAGAAGGCAGCAGAATATAGGAAACAGAAACACAATTTTGTTAAGGGAAATACCTGTGATCCAATGCTTAATGCCAACGCTGTGAAATGAAGATTGCAAGTCTGGACTGGTTGTAGAGAAAAGTCTTAGAATTCCTAATGGTTCAACAAAATATTTTGCGGCATGTGGTGAAGGAGCTAAATCTGTCTACTTTGCTGAAAGAAGGATCAACAGGTTGCACAATATGTTACTACAATATGCTGTAAATAAGCCTTTGAAGGCAGAATTTTCAGGTCCTTAATGAACTCTGACCCTATAGAGAACCCCAGTAAGAAGCTGCCTCTGGAAATAAAGCCAAACGCATTCAGAACAAAAGCAAGGGCTTTCAGAAGTCTGGACAAACCACTTCAGGGGAAACATATTGAGAAATAAGTGGCTTTTCAGTGTTGTATTTCAAATACATGGCTGAAAGAAAATAAATACATCTGAGTAGCTTAAGTTCAAGAGCTACCCAAACAAAGCAGTCCAGGGCTCTTTTACTAAAAGTCATCTTCTTGCAGTCTTCCATTGTCACCACCACCATTTGATTATAGTCTCAGCCCTGTGATATCTGTAGACACTGTCATAACCATGAGAAGCTGACAAATTCTAATGGTTCCAAGCAGTCTTCTGGCCTTGGGGAAACAGGAGAGATGACAGATATTTCTCTTGGGCCACCTAGAGAGATGCATTCTGTTGAGGAACATAGGAATTAGCAAATTGCTGCCTTGCATTCAGCTTTGTAGATTCTGTGTTTGGGTTAAGAGGCTTCAGCTGGTGTTTGGGGCTTGCCTTCACCTCTGCAAAGTGGTAATTGGAGTAAAACCAGATTGCTCCTGCTACTCGTGATGGATGAGGGCTGTGTCGTAAGGAAAGGAAAAATTGAAGTGGTATTGCTCATATTTGAAGTGGGTTTAAGTGGAATTCATGTTTTGCAGACTAAGGAGCCATTTCTGTCCTTGATGTGGTTTTGCTGTGTTTTCTTTAGGGCAGGGATCACCCTATTGCTGTGATCCATCAAATGCTGGAGGGTAATTGTCTGTGATGCTTTAAGCCTTGCCATGCCACATTTAAACATCATCAGAAACTGAAACTCTGGGGTTGGTTTGTTTGTCTGCTTGTTTGTTTGTTTAGCAACAGAAGCAGGTAGACTGCAAAAGTGTGAAAGATTCTTTTAACAATTGATCACTTACCGTATAGTGCATGGGTGTGTGTGTGTGTGTGTGTGTGTGCACATCATTAAAAGATAGAGCTGTAGATAAATCAGACACCTGTGACCCCTATATGCTGAAGTGCACTAATGAAGTTCTTGTCCTGAACCAGCCACTGGCATACTAAAATGGTGTAGCCACAAGAATAGGCAAGTATTGTGTAGCCAGACACAATGTGTAAGCACTTCTAATGAATATGAGATAAGTACCAAAAGGGCAAATGATGACATTGTAGTTGCACTTGGGAAGCATCCACGTAGCAAAGATTTCCCAGGTAAAGGGCAAGACAAACACGGGGACAGCAAATAGGCAAGGCCTGCTGATGAACACAGAGGAAAGATTACACACAAAACACAAACCAAGATAAACAACATTGGCAGATGATGCGATCCTTTCTGGCAGTTAGAGGGCAAGAGGTACAGAAAGATCAAATATAAGCAGGGAGGGATGGCATAGAAAGAAGTTACCCGCTTCTGTGCTCCCTTCTCTTCTCAGAGGTCTCCCAAGCCTGACCACCTCAGCCCTAGCAGCTTTGACCTCAGCAAGGTGATGGTTTCATCAAACCACCATAGCCATCAGTGCTAACTGTATGGCATCTGCTCCCTGGTGTTGCATACCCACAGCTAATTTAGGATAAGCCTTGGAAACTTAACAGTTTGGCACACCGAGCAGTAAGTAGTGAAAATAGCAAACACAAGCCTTTAGCATAAATGGTTTTGCAATGAATAAATTCAATAAAGTTTTACTTTAAAGTTTGAAACTGAACTGACTTGTGTCTAAACACTCTCATCACACTCATCTCTAACTCCCTGATATACACATACACAGGTAAGTACACATATATGTCTACACACACACATATTCAGTTACAACACCATTCTCTGTGCACACAGGCACACGTGGCAGGACAGCATTGCATCTAAAGACCTACAACAAATCCATACCCTCTTCTTGCCAGCTGTTAAACACAAGGTAATACCTTGAACGTAAAAGCTTACTCTGCGTGTTATTTGGACTCCCAGGTGGACAGAATGTCCTCCTCTGGCACAGACGTAAACACACGAGACACTCTCGTGCTGACTGAGAGCAGCAGGAGGGAAATTACTGCCCTCCAGAAGTAACAGAAGAGTAAACAAAGCTGCCATCTTTTCAGTGCTCTGTTCCTGGAGCTAAGTGGTATTGAGCCATGCTTTACTGATTAAACTATCTAAGGTCATCTCTTTGTTGTTGTCTATAAACAGATAATGATGTCTGCGATGATTTAAGCTTCAGTACCTTGACTGGCACATAGAGGCTACTCGGCTTCCAGAAAGGTTCATGTGCAATAGGGAAAGCTCGCATCTTCCCAAGGGAGTTAGTGTAGGTGCACTTCACATGATGTGATTCAGTCCAAAACCACATAAAGATCCAAACAGGAGCAAAATTTTCTTTTTCCCCAGCTTGTTTTGCTGGGGTTTTCATTTGTCTGTATAGGAGAGCTTGGAGCATAACCATGTTCTAACTCTGTTCTCCAGATTCCTGAATTTGGGAATAGCATTCCCAGGCAGCCAGCGGTCTCCGCAGAAGGACCCCTCTCAGCACTGCTTTGTGTGGATCAGAGTGACTGTTAGTCAGGTGTCCCCATGTGTTTGTGTCTCCTGTGATCAGCACAGCTCTTACAACCCTCAGCTCTTCCCTGGGCAAGTTGTCCTTCATGTGGAAGAAAACCAGACTTAGTGGCTTGAAACAAAATGGAAAATTTTGTATAGAAAGGTAATCTTACTGCTGTGACAGGTGTGATTTTCTTGGTACACCTAAGATGCCTTGGGGTCTTCAGGGTAGGACAATGTGAACTCTTACCAGTGGCCTCCTTTGAGTTGGCTTGGCTTGGTGTCCACGTGATGAAACAATATTCAACCTACTGTGTCCATGCTAGGGGTGCGAGGGACTGTGGGAAGCACGGTCAGCCCTGCACAAGGATGGCATGGTTGGTGAGTGTCTTTCCTCAGTGTGTTGTGGAGAAACCATCCTCTCTTTTCTGGTCCTGCATAGCAGTTACAAGGGGATATTGGAAGACCCACAGCAGGCAGGTGCAACAA
>JADKXX010008840.1:0-30286 GCA_017310255.1 Butorides virescens
AATTTGCTGCCAAAAGTTACAGTTTCTGGTACAGTGAGATTAGATTTTGTTTGAAATGCCTGTTCAAAATGCCTTTCAAAGAAAATGCAGTGCCAAATAGAGCAACAATTTTACCTCTGTTTTTAAACACCTAGGTGTCTTTGACGTTCTCCCTGTAACTTGTTATTTCATGAAACAGGAGTCTAGTACAGTCACATTTTCTCCCCTAGTAATACATTTCCAGCCAAAATAGAACACAGAAAAGGTGCTGTATGAATACATAAAAGAGCCTATATTCTGTTTTTCAGATGTGATTAAGACTCCTTGAAGATGGGATGCCTAGCCTGCCATTGTGGACACAGGTGAAGAAAGCTAGCACAATCTTGAGCCGCTCAAGTCTTGCAGAGATTTACTAATTACGAAAGGCGTCCACCCCGCTTTCTGACCCTAAGTGACGTGCTGCTCGTGGAGAGCTCTGTGCTGTAAGTGAGCTCCGTCAACCCACGTTGTTTTCTGCCATTTTAATAATTTCAAACTGTACAGTGCCGGGTCCAGCAAGGCCCATAATTGAGGAAGGGGCTGGAGTGATATTTTCTTGCAAGAATAAGGACATAGAGAGGGAACAGCAAGGCTGGGGTGGAGGGAAAAAAGGGAGGGGGAAGGGCACATGGACCAGCTAAGGGCACACAGACCAGGTCTTCCCTCTCTTTGCAACAGTGAGATGCTGGAGCCCAAAGGTTAAAGGAAACTTGGAGATTTGGAAAGAGTGTCTATATCTGAACAGAAGGTTTAAGCATTTCCATTGAGCAAAATTCATCAAAATTGCTTTGTTCAAATGCATCCAAAGGTATCTTAAGGCCGTAGTGTAGAGGTAAGGAGTAATTGAGCTTTTGGCAGTCACCAGTGATGTTGGCCATGTTGCTGTCCAGACTTCAGGAAACATCAGCTTATTCAGGTGGAATATTTCGAACCCGTTGGAATACTTTTGGTGCTTCAATGTATGTAGGTGGCAGCCAGAAAGTAAAACAGTTTTCCAAGTGTGTTTTCAGTGAGATGTGTTGCCTACTTCAGGCTATCGCTCTTCATAGCCGTTGGTATCTGTTTTCTCCTGTACATCTGGATTTAAGAACTGCCTTAATGAGAAAATTGGAATTGATTTGCTCGGAGTCTGAAACACCAGTCTCCCCCCGCATATTCACTAGCTATAACCAGTGTGATTGGAAACGTGAAGTGGATATTTTTTTCAACTTATATTCTGAAGTGAGTCAGACTCTTGTAAAACATTATACTAGTCAGCACATACCTCAGTTTCCCCCCCACCTCTCCCCCTCCCCCTCACTCTCCACGTATTTTCGAGCCTTTTCCAACCAACTTAGTTAAGGGAGGCCTTGGAAATACCCAAATAATAGGAAAAACTTCAGCTGGAGCTTGAATCAGTGAAATTGATGCAGAAATTACTCTTTTTTTTCATTTGCTGCTCTTGGAATTGCTAGTTTTACAAACATTTGTACAGATATAGGACTTCTAGATCTGCTTAAGCAAATACTTCCCTTTTTTATTTCCACTATATATGTAAGGGGATAAGTAGGTTAGTATTTATGAGATTCATTAAAACCTTCAGTTTCGAAGGCTCTTTTTCATTAGATGTCTTAATCCAATTCTCTTTATTGGATTGGGAAGTGAAAATAAATTCTCTTGAGCACAAATAATAAAAGGCAAAATTAAGCCTGGTACACAGACAACTCAAGCTAATAATACAGAACCAGCAGAATCAGTCTGAAAATCTGATTTGTCTCGAGCAGCTGTGCCAGAGGCTCGGAGTGCTGTCTGCTCTGTAGTTGCTGCCAGGGCCATGTGAAGTCAAAGGTGCTGTGTTGAAATTTCCAGTCTCTTCAGACTGAGCTTCTCTTTTGTTTTTGAGATATTCTCTCCCTCGTTGAATTTTGATTTCCCCAAGGTGGTCTTGAGATATGCATCTGCCTCTTTCCCGCAATATGTCAATGTCTTAATATTTCTTTCAAGACATTGCACATATAGATTGCCTTTGTTCTGCTCAAACTGATTTTTGTCTTCTGGCATTTTTAGTTTCCTTGTTTTAAATGTAGGATTTTATTCACTTCTCCTTCTTTTGGTAGAAATAGTTTAAGGTAAGAAAACGTCTCTATTTAGGCAGTTATCGCCAAGTTTTAAATATTTTTTAATAAATATTGGTAGAAAATACTGCATTCTGAATCGGGAATGGAAGAGGAAAATGCTGGCATATGCCTCCCTTGACACGCTTTCACTGAAGCAAATTCTATGTCTTACTTAATATTAACAGCCTGGAGGAAAATAAGCAATTTCTGTGTTTATTCTCTTCTCTGAACTCTCTTCAACTAAGATCTGACCAGATGACCAATAGTCAATCAAGTTAATGAAATGATACATAGAAAGACACTGTCATTGTCTAAAAAAGAAAGCAAGACCAGTTACCTCCTGAGCTCGTATTACAACTTTCCTTCAAGGAAGGACAGTAGAGTTAGGGACCATTAGCACAAGTTGGACAGAGAGAACCTAAAAGAATGCATCGGAGGGTGTCAAGAGAATTGGCTGACATCATTACAAAGTCTATCATCTTTGAAAACCTGTGGGGATCAGGGGAAGTCCCAGATGACTGGAAAAGGGTAAATGTTTGCCCATCTATGAAAAAAGCAAAAAAGAGCTACTGAGAAACCACAGATCAGTCAGCCACATTTCAGTCTCTGGCAAAACTGTGAAACAAGTCATTATGGAAGTTATTTCCAGGCACATGAAGGACAAAAAGACACCTGGAAGAAACCACTAGGGAGTCATTAAGGGAAGATTGTGCCTTTACCAACCAAAATGCTTTCTATATTGACACAAATTGCTCATGGACAAGAAAGGAGCTGTGAACCTCGTTTACCTTGACGGTAGCAAGGCATTTGACCTGATCTTTCACAATGTCCTTGTTGACAAGCTGGTAATACATGGACTAGACAGATGGACCACCGACTGTGTGGAAAACAGACCGAACCCCTGAGCTCAAGGGCTAGTGGTTAATGGCTCAGAGTCAAACGGACAGCTAACGAATGGAGCAGTTCTTCAGGAGTCAGTACTGTTACCTGAGAACATTCAGTAATACTCGGATAATACTCAGTATCCTGTCAGGCTGAGAGGATTAAATGCCCCCTCACCAAGTTTTTGGATGACACCATACTGGGAGGAGAGGTAGGTATGCTGGAGGGAAAAGCAACCATTTAGAGAGACCTCAACAGGCTGGAAGGGTGCCCAACAAGAGCTACATGAGGCTGAACAACAATAAGGGTAAAATCCTGCACCTGGGATTGATACAGTAGTACAACCAGTCAAAGCCTGACTGCCTGCAGATCAGCTGTCGTGGAAAGACTCTGGAGGTCCTTTGCATACCCCTTGCCTGACAGTGAGCTGAGCACGAGCCAGCAACAAGGCCCAACAGCACCCTGGTCTGAATTGGTACAGATAGCCAGCAGGTCAAAGGCTGTGATTAACCCTCTCTGCTCACCACTTGACAGGCCACACTGGAAGTATTGCACCCATTCTTGATTCTCTCGTTTCAAAATTTTGTCTCGATGTAGGAAGAAAATTCTTCAGCATGAGAGCAATTGGTTAATTACATTGCTTTTGTAGTTTCTCATTGCTGTGGTTTAACCGTGGCTCGCAACTCAGCCCCACGCAGCCACTTGCTCCCTCCCCCCACAATGGGATGGGGGAGAGAATGGGAAAAGTAAAAGTGAGATAACTCGTGGGTTGAGATAAAGACAGTTCAATAGGGAAAGCAAAAGCCGCACACACAAGCAAAGCAGAGCAAGGAATTCATTCCCTCCTTCCCATGGGCAGGCAGGTGCTCAGCCATCTCCAGGACAGCAGGGCTTCATCACGCGTAACGGTGACTTGGGAAGACAAATGCCATCACTCCGAACACCCCCCTCCTTCTTTCTTCTTCCCCCAACTTACATACTGAGCATGATGTCATATGGTCTGGAATAGCCCTGGGGCCAGTTGGGCTCAGCTGTCCTGGCTGTGTCCCCTCCCAGCTTCTTGTGCCCCTGGTAGAGCTGAGAGCTGAGAAGTCTTTGGCCAGTCTTAGGCAACAACAATCCAAAACCCAGCACTATGCAAGCAAGAAAATCAACTCTATCCCAGCTGAAACCAGGACACCCACTCAGGTAGGGAGTATATACGCAAAATAATCACAAGAGTAGTACTGAAAGGGTATTTCTGGAGTAGTAATGTAAAGGTAGTTCTGACCTTGCTTGAATATGAAGCATGTCGAATATCCTGATAGCTGACTGAAGTTGGGAAGGACAAAACAGTTTAGAATGAGCTGATGAGCTTCTGGATTTTCCTTTAATATTTGCCATTTATCCGTTTATCCATCATTGTTCAGTTTCACAGTCTCTTAAAGCACAATGCCATTTTTTCTTTCATTTGGAAATCTTATCAAGGCAAAGCTTAAGTTGCTTTTGTAAAGGCTCAGTGGAAGAAGGGAAAATGTTTCTACTTTTGCTGATTGCAAACTCAGTCTACAGGCTCCAGAATATTTTGAGTTTCATAAACTTTTTGACACGTTTGGGCTGAGTGTTAAACAAGCCTGGTAGGGAACAGATTAAAATGTATATTTAGATTTTTATCTAGTTTCCATCAGGTTGGTTCAACAGCTGTTGTGGGGAGATTTTTATGTTTGCTTGAGCAGAAAATTCCATGCAGAACTTGCTAGCTTTGAACCTGCAGGAGATAGCTTTATTTTCCTAGGCAAAAATAGGATACCCTGCTAAGTGAAATGCCAGCCTGAGCTGTTTTTGAGAGATGCGTTAGCACACTATGCATTCATGGGGATTTGGATTCCTTTTGGACCTTAGCAGGATCAAATCACTGAACCTCACAGTGAGACTTCAACAGTTCTCCCTGTTACGACTCTGTCACCAGACGGAACAAAAAGCTCTTTCCCTAAGTTTTTATGAAATGCAAATGTTCTGCCACACAGTCATTACTTTTAGGCTTTCCGAAGACTGAATGGGTGACCAGGCAGGAGAATATAAAGTATTTCTGTGTGCATTAAGAGCTAGAAGACACAGAGTCACCTTCGCTTTTCCAACAGCACTACTCTAGCATTTCTTAATTTTACTTTTGGTACATTGAGCACACTAAAGTTTGCACCCTTCAAACAATCCAGTCTCAAAAGCAAAAGGATGTTGCAAGCAGGTGGTACTACTGTTGTTACGAGATCCTTGGTTGATACCAGTTTCTTGGGTACAGATATGGTAACAGCAAAGTTCACTCTGACAGAGCGCATTATGGGGCCCCTAGCTATCCCATCCTAGGACCACAGTGATTGCTAACAGACACAGAAGAGACTCTTGCATGATAAAAATAAAAAATACAGGATTCTTAAAGGGGCTTAAAGGTCTCCAGCATTACTGCAATTTGAAAAGACTTCAGAGTGTAATAGCCTCAGGCCCTTTGAACAGCTGCGATTTAAGCATTAACGGTGTGGTTGCTGCAGCCCACCGACATTCACTGAAATTAATGAACCTGTAAGTAGAGAAGATACTGTGCAGCATGGTTAGGATTGCAGAAGTGAATTTAAAAGAAGTGACAAACCATTTGCAATTACAGCAACTGCACTACTGTATGTTGTCCATTTTCTTGCTTTTTGTAGTCATTCTTAGAGTTGATGGTCATTAAGTTGTATTTCAGAAGGAGACAAAACAGAGCAATTTGGCATCCTTTATATTCTTTATATTGCTCAGTACAATTGGGTTATTTTTTTTTCCATTACAACAGAAAATGAGAAAGGCTATAATAACCTAAAAATTAAGCAGAATACTTTGCTTGAACTAAAAAGCCCTGTGGTTTAGCTTTAGCTGGTACATTTTTCCAGTTGTTCAGTTTCACCTTTTATTCTCACCACTTGTTTGACCAAATACAGCTCAGGATGGCCTGGTACGTATTTCCCAAAATGCAGCTTTTAGTCTGTCGGAATGAAGTGTCTTATCATTGGGTAAGGAGGATTTGGAAAGAATGCATAGCCCTTATAGCACCTGAATGACCAAATCAATCTGTAGATACCTTGTCCATTGCCATTAAAATTAAGGTATTTGCACCAAAAGAAGAGGTGAAGACCTTACCTTCAGTGCGGCTGATTATTATGGTGCAAATGCTTTTCTTCACATTTGATCTGTTATTTGCAAAGAGATGGGCTTGAGTAAATCCAGTTATTGTTAGGCAAAAAGGCCCACATTTTCCATTCCTTTTCAACAAAATACTGTTATCGTGGTTCTGGCCTGAAATCTTTACCTATTCCCATTGGCTTCAAAGATGCTTAGAGCTGCAAAAGTGTTTAATTACATCATTGAGTCGAGGTCCTTATGAACATGGAACTGTTGTTGACCTCCCTGTGGGTAAAATGCTCACGCTCTATGTGATGCTGAATTCATTCTTGAGATCTGTGATTAATTTATATCAAAGTTTTATTACTGCCAATGCTCCCTTGTGCCAGGCGAGAGTTATAACTGAAATTCATTTGAAGTATTTGTCAGGAATGTGTGAAGTATAATTATAAATCATATGGGACTATTGAGCCTTGAAAGAATAAAAATCTCAAGGGCAATTAAATGCTAAACCAAATCTTCAAACCTTTAAAACATCAGCAGTAAAGGGTTCTGAAATGAAGTGCAAATATCTGTTTTGGTGAAATCTTTTTGTGCATGAAGAGCTTTCCTTTCCAATGGGAGGGTTTGTTATTTCTGTAATAAAGCCATTATTATTACCTACGTAACTTTAAAAAGTCAATACTGCCTATAGTTGTTTCCTTGCTTTCTTAATTAAGTAAATGCTAGTGAAAAGAAGCAGGGAAGAAGGGAATACATTTTCTTGCTTTTAATGCTGTTACAAATTAAGCATATGGAAATGATTCAAAGGAGCTCATGTCACGTTTTAAGGCACCAAGACATAAAAGGAGAACATATTCCTTCCGTCAGGGTGAGGAGGAGACAGAAGTATGTCCCAGTTGTTTACCTAGAAAAGCCAACACACGGCTGATGAAGTGGAATAGCAGCGTGCATATCACTGAGAGAAAAGAGAGAATGTCTCGCCTTGTTCTGCTCAGCAGAAGTGCTCCTGCTGTGTCTTTGGTGCTGTAATTATGCTTAGGGTGAATTATGCTTGGCTGTGTTTTCTGTTAAAGCTTTCCCTGTGGGTCATCATTCTCAGTATGAGCATAATGAGAGCATGGCTGAGTATTGGCTTCCCAGACTATTGGATGGGTAAGCGCACTGATCACAGTAGAGCGCTTGCCTTGAGATGGTGTCACCCAGGACTATTACTGACTTCAGCCAAGTAGCACGATCAGCTGGAAGAGACTGTAGACCTGCAGCTACAGCACGGGTGAGACTCTCACTTAATGTGAAAAACAAACACAAATACTTGTTTCAAATTACTGCAGCCTGAAAGATTTAGCTCTCAAACTATTTAGTCTTTAGAAAACAATGTTGTAGTAAGTGGTCAGGCCTTCTAAGACTACAAAACAATGTTTGATCTTAAAGAAAGTATTGGTGATGAGTGATGGATGTGTCTATAGCAGACTTCTCACTGTGCCCAGGCTTTCATTTATTTTCTGCTACCTTTAGTATGACTGGGGTTATCCGTGTAGTAGTTTGGGGTGCAGAAGGTCAGATGCTGCCTCTCCTTTGCGTGGCTGTGTGCCAGCGCAGAGACTCTGGAAGCAGCCAAAGCCCCTTCCTCCTTATCGTCTTTAGGTTTTTTCTCTCTGCCTGTGCAGCAGGGCCTGTCGCTTGCAGCCAGCAGGCACAACTGTGCGAGTCAGCTGTGCTCTGTCTTTGGGATGGTTTCATTATTCAGGCTGAGTCGCTCTTAAACTGCACAATACTTTTCTTCTTTTTACCTTGATGGTAAGGATACTTTCCCTACATTTAGACAATCATATTCAAGGATCCACCCTTCACTATTCTTCCAATAAAGCAGGAACTTTGCACAGCTTCCTCAGACAACAGTGTTTGTACTTCTGATTTCACTTCTTCCACCCTCCTGAAGAGATACATCTGCTGTCCGAGGGAAACTTCTCCGCTCTGGGCATGTTCTTTCCTTTCTGCAGTGAGATTCTCCTCTCCAACTCAGCTTCTATCCAGGCTCTGCAGAATAAATTCAAGCTGGAGATTAGAAATAAGCAGTGTGGCCTCAAACAGGTCTATGCAGCCTTTATAGATACGTCCCTTTGTAAAGCAGGACAACACATGTGGCTTTTTTCATCCCACTCCTCGTATGAGCAAGAGTAACTCTTCTCCCAAGGGTGGCATAAACAGATTTGCGTTTACAAACCTACTGCCTCTCTTTTAGAAGGGCATCCTCTCCTATTTTGATATATGCTGTAATTCTGAGTGGAAATAATCCCTTGGTTTAGAAGGAACAATATTCATGGTTTTCATATTTTTATATGTACTGGTTGAAGCTGGAAGGAAGATCATGGGTCTAGGAGGAGTGATCACATTTATTATGACATAGGAACAGATGTTCAGGCTTTTTGTATGCAAACAAAACCACATTCATATAGACTGGTAGTTTCCCAAGTATGTACTTTAATGAATATAAACCTTTTTTGTGTGCACATGAGTAGAATACATAATATCTTGTTCAGGATATAATGCAGAATAACAGGGATAATAAAAGAGTTGCAGTGAGCACCCCTGTCAGTTTTGTCTTCCTTCCAGGCTTAACTTCAGAGCCTTTTTGAAGCTTTCTGTGGCCAGATCCTTAGCTTGTGAGTGCTGGCATAGCTACACAGATCTGGCCTATGTTTTAAGAAGAGGTACAGGGTCTTATTACATCATGTACTCTTGAAACTTATTCCACATCCAACAACATCCTGAATTCTGAAAATATTTTGGATCCCCCCATCCTAACCCAGACTGTAGTCTCCTGATGCTTTCGCTTAACTGGTTGGTTGGTTGGTTTTTAAAGACAGCTGTAGAAACACTTGAAAGCAAGTGTTATGAAAGGGCTCTTTGCATTATTTACTATTGCCAAATTAAAAAAAAAAAAAAAAAGAATTGGAGAAAACTGTTTCCCTTTTACTGGTGAGAAAGAGAACTATATATCACTGTTTTTCTCTTGAAAAAAACACTAACTCATTTCAAAAAACAATTTTGCACATCTTGCCATGGGAGTCCATTATCCCGTGCATTTGGGGAGCAACCTACAAACAAAAATGGGTCTTTAGAGCATGGCTGTCTTCAGCAACCTGAAGGTTTGGTGTTTGGTTTGGGCCCTGAGGCAGCTGGAGGCAAAGGCTTTTCACAGCAGCAGCAGGCAATAACCTGCCTGCACCCAGCACTGTGCCTGGCGTGATTTCTGCAGAGATTCCCATGTCTTCCAAGGATCGAGGCAGCCTTTCTCAAGCAGACTTTGTTGTCTTCTTCTTGAAATTGTGAGTCTGAATTATTCTTTTGGAAGGCCTGTGCTGATGCAGTACCTTCAGGCTCCTGAGCTGGCATGCATGCGGGGGTGGGAGGAAGCATCCTAAGGAGCCTGGGCAGCACAGCACAACCAACCTGCAGAAGGACAACACAGCGATGGTGCAGAGTTTTCACCTTGAGTGTTTGCATTCATTAGAATAATGTACTGATGACTACAGATGGCACCTGCTCTTATGTAGTTTTCTGTCTATGCATTTCCTGCAAAACACAGGTACAGCTCACGGTGCCAGTTAATTCATCAGATCTGGACCCAGTCATGTCTGTCCTTTTTCCCAGAGCGTTAGCAAGGTGGTTTGGACAAGTCAAAGTGGTCCCTCAGTGGCTTGTCCTCTTTGGGCTTGAGGGCACAGGTGCCACCTGGGCTTTGATGCCACAGTGATCAGTGGTTTAAAATCACTGGTATTGCACCTGCAGTGAGTAATGAAGATGATTGTTTGTAGCTCATACGCCCATAGACTGCCCATGCATAGAGAGGCCTGAATCTTATTTGGAACACTTTGTCTCATGGAAATTCTTTGATTTTCCCTGCCTTAAAAAGCTGATGTAAAATGATGTTGATATAGAATCATAGAATCATAGAATGCTTTGGGTTGGAAGGGACCCCTAGACGTCATCTAGTCCAACCCCCCTGCAGTGAGCAGGGACATTGCTAACTAGATCAGGTTGCTCAGAGCCTCATCCAACCTGGTCTTGAACGTTTCCAAGGATGCGGCCTCCACTACCTCTCTGGGCAACCTGTTCCAGTGTTTTACCACCCTCATTGTAAAGAATTTCTTCCTTATATCCAGTCTAAACCTACCCTGGTTTAGTTTAAAGTCATTACCCCTTGTCCTGTCACAGCTGTCCCTTCTAAAAGGATTTTCTCCATCTTTCCTACAGGCCCCCTTTAAGCACTGAAAGGCCACAATCAGGTCTCACTGCAGCCTTCTCTTCTCCAGGCTGAACAAGCCCAACTTCCTCAGCCTGTGTTCATAGGAGAGGTGCTCCAGCCCTTGAATAGTTTTTGTAGCCTCCTCATACAAATGATGGCCTTTTTCTTTCTTTCTCTCTATTTTTTTAGCTAGTGAATTATTTTATGTAAAGAAGTATGGAAGTGTCTTATATGTCCCTGCAATCCACTGAACTTATCATACTCTAGGGCTTCAGTCACTTCCAATAGTCTGTAGATTAATTAATTCTTTGATTAATTAAGCTTTTCAGACAAAATCCTTGACAGTGTGCTATGTTAGAATGCCTACCAACTGCTAACCTGTTCTCTGATCTTGTAGCATTTTTTCAGTCATTTCTTCATCAGGAATGATGGCAAAAAGACAGCACCATCAGACTCTGTGTGTCTTCTGCTTATCTGATTTTTGTATATTTATTCATATCATCATGTGATAAATCTCCGTCAACACAGGGTTTTGGTGACAACTTGGCATTTACTGAAGAACGAGTCTCTGAGGGATCGGGGCAAACTGTGACTGGGAGCCTTATGCTGACGCTTACTGCAGTGAGAGTGTTACTGGTGACGCCATAGGACTTGCCTGTCACCAGCATCGCTAAACTAACTGGGCTGACTGGTGTGGACAAGGCTCATTTCATACACAACACCATCACGGTGCTCATGCAGCAGCTGGAGGTGAACTGAGATCTCTGGGAACCCTGCAGAGCCTGAGGGCAGGTTTAGGCACAGACTTGAGAAATTTATATGCCAAGTCTGCCTCAAGTCAGAAAACTTACAATTTAGGAAATTTTGTATGCCTTTCTAGCTTCCATAGGGACTGGTTTTCCCAGAGCCAGTCTGAGACACCGCCTTGGTAGTTTTCCACCAATTTTAGTGGGAAGCTGCCATTCAACACTAGCACAGGTTCTGCCTGGTATTAGCTGATCGGCTTGAAACTTTATTTTTTGAAAAGTAAACAGTGTCTGATTTGTTCCCATCACCATGTGTTGCTACCGGTTTGGGGAAATACCACTGTTGCGATATAGTCTGCCTTTTAAAGGACTATCTGGCATGGCCCTAAGGCATAACTGACCTGCTCAGAGGTGTTTGCCACTGTTCAGCAAAAATGCATCTTTTAACTTTCAGTCTGAAGAGACACAGCTCCACATAAGTCAGAAGAAGGTTTCCAGCCTCACAGGCTTTTAGAGAGTGGTGGCAGTTACCCCAAAACCTTACGTATTTATAGAGGAAAAGCCGTTCTTGGTTAGGGACTTTGTATTTCCTTGTCTAGTTCAAAAGCAAGCAATGTTTAAACACAAGATATTCAAATCCTTTTTAAAATATAAACATATCTAAGACTAAAGAGTCCAACACTCTTTTTGCTGTAATTACAGCAAAATGGAAGCATGAAGAAGTTAGAAAAAAACCCTTATTTTCTGTTAGAGTGTATATGATCTGTCAATTTCCCTATCAACGACAGTATCATTCTTATCAGTGGTACTTTATGGATTTGAATTGCATTACACAATAGGAGGCAGGATGCATGTTTTTGCTGGGGAAGCGTTCGTGTAAGTCTGTACGTCCATACCAAGTCCGCGCAAATGAAGAGGAGAGCCGGAACTCATCGGAGTTTTCAGATCAAACCCTTCCTGGGGACACCTTGCCTTGTTCTGTGCAATGAACTGACAGGCAGCGGGGGTGAACACCAGCCTGAAGCCCATCACAGCTTCTGTGGAAGGTGGGAAATAGTGAGGATTTTTAGGGAGCGTGGATGCGTGGTCCAACCCA
The DNA here is from genome assembly GCA_017310255.1 of Butorides virescens. Lineage (NCBI taxonomy): Eukaryota > Metazoa > Chordata > Aves > Pelecaniformes > Ardeidae > Butorides > Butorides virescens. The sequence continues at coordinate 12,223 of JADKXX010008840.1, forward strand.
ATGACTATGACAAAATAAGAAAGATGAGGAATAGGAGCTGTAATCATAAGTTTCATCCCCTATCCAAGTCTTGGGCAAGGTCAGGCTTCAGGATCAGTGTGAAAATATGTGGCAGGAGTAGCAAGTGGTGCACAGAAGCAGGAATAGGAGGCAGAGAGAGAAAAAGGATGGGATGCACAGAGCTCTCTGCCACCAGCAACTCGTCCTCTGTTGGTATGTTCCCCACCTCATCCCACGTGTCAGCATAGAAGCAACAGGAATATTTCTGTGTAGCTTCTCAGTGATACACACCCTGCAAATCTGTAGTCAGAATGCAAGGCTTTTTCCTGATCGAATTGCAGAGCCGGTCCAAGGACTGGTTAGGTACAGAAGTTTTGTAGGATTGGTCAGGGTGCAGGAGCTGCCCAGGATGGAGCAGGACACCAGCCCTGCTTTTGAACTGCCAAAACCATTAGTCAGGGCACTAACCCTGACAAGCATCCAGAGAAAATACAACGGGTAACACTGGAACTTCCATGATGGTGGCTTTCGGAGGTGCGCAGAAATAGCCAGCAAGTGATGTGAGCATGCCATGGACAAAAACTAGTAGGATCCAGGGAGAGCTGCAGTCCATGCTGGCTTTTTGGATCCACAAACCCCAACGAAGCTTGATTATTAAGTCTGTTAGGTCATACCCTTACTGGATTGTATCCATCCCAAATGAAGGTGAGCTCTGTGCCTTTCATAGTCTCTCGACTCAGAAGAGCAATAGTAATGAAATTCTGGAACACACCACCAAAGAAATACCTCTGGCACCTGACTTTTAGCATAGTAGTTTGGTCAGTGTGACCCACTTGGGTAAGCAGAGGAATGGAGGTTTGTCTGATCTACTGGTACATTCACTGTGGTCCCAAAAGGCCAAGGGGACCTGTACTGTGCTCCACAGCTTGGTGACAGGGAGGAAATGCTCTAGGTGCCGCAAGCACTGGCCAGACGACTGTTACAAGCTGATCCCCAGGCAGCCCCGTAGTGTGCAGTCAGACTTCGTCCTGCAAAACGTCAGGGGCATCCCCAACTGCAGGCCAATGCCTCAAAGCCAATGGAACAGCTTTGCAAGGACACGCAATATTCTACTGTACTGCAGAGCCAGCATGATTGTTTCTTAGCTAATTTAAAATTAATCTTGATATTGCTGTCAACATTCTCTTGAAGGGGAAAAAAAAAAGTTGGTGGGTAGAGAGCCTCATGCCTAATTTCTTTGCAATTATATTTTCCAAGGAGATATATTAATATGTATTATTAAATCTCCCGTTCTTGCTGCTATAGTTAAGGGTCTGTCACGGTTTCCATTATGAAACCATAATTTTAGGGATTTATAACTTCTTCTAAACCATAAAAATTTGCTTCAGGCTGCAACTTGGCTTAGCAAGGTCCCAAGCTAAGAACAAATTCTTTGACTAAAACTTACAAATACCTGTTTTCCTTGCTTTTGATTTATTCTTTTGAAACAGAAAAAATAATACATATATATATATTTGCTGGTGCATTTTTGTAACTCATGACTTCAAATGCTAGGACTGTATGAACCACTAAGGGAGTCCAAATGATCTTTGTATCTGAGTTTCATTAATTCTTTTATTTCTGAGAATAGCAGGAACTTGTAAACTGAAAATATCTTATGATTTTTATACAGCCATTGTCAACTTTATTCCCTCTAAAGCTCCAGAATGAAAATAAAAGTTCTCTCACAAGCTTATCATACTAAAGGTACTGCAGATCTGTAGTTCTCTGGGCACATAATCACATACATTTTGGTCTAAAATGCCTTTGTATGGGTTTTAGTCGAAAGCGTGCTGAGGGGTGTTTTCTCTTTGTCTCTTCCAGAGAGATGGTGGTTTCTTTTTATCGCTCTGCTCTTAGCTAGAATTCACTTATTCCCCTAAACAAGCGGCAGAGGTTGCAAGGCCAGTACCCTGAAACAAAACCTTGCTGCCAAAGGCTAAAACTGTTACTTGCTCTGGGGTGCTGTTACATTTGGGGTCTGTGTACTCATTCACGATAATCAAAAAGGACTGTCTTTGGAGCTCACTAACAGGCTCTTTATCCACTGCACATATGTAATCTGGATCTCCCCACTTTTCCTTTTTTAAAACAATCTGTTTCCAATTAAAAAGATGCTATTGATCCTTTTTTTTTCCTTTTTCCAACTAATTATTTTTGTTTGTTTCATAGCTTACTATTTCCTTTATGAAATTTCTAGAAAAAATTTAGGGATGGAGGTTGATTTGGGATTATTGTCAATCAAAATAGAACCCATATAGTTAGCTTACTTAGCAAAATTAATTGTGCTTGCGGTATTCGCAGGCCACATCCATGACATACTTCCACAAACACTGGTTCTATCTGCTACTGATTTTTTATCTGTGAAGAATGATTGGCTTTGCACTTATGACATCTCTGCTTGAAACTGCAGACTCTTGGCTCTGACAATCGTGGAAGACACAAATTCTCGCTCGTGCAGTTCTGCAATCAAATACCACCTTCAAATTAGTGTGAAGTCTTGAAAGAGAGTCTTTTAAGAATTACTAGTCTCCCTTTCACCAGACTGGAGCTGCTGTGGGTCACATCATGGAATTGGCATCCCAACTAGCAGCTCCCAACCTTTTCCTTTGTTAGGAAAAGCTGTATTTTCACAAACATTTCAAGCTGATGCATTTGTCACCTCTGCTGAAGAGTTAGTGTTATCACCCATTTTGAGACCAAGCTGGTGAATGGATTGTGAAGGGAAAGGAACTACTGGATTTAGGTATCATCAGCATTAAACTTTGGAGAGGAGCATTAAAAAAAAAAATATACATGCACAGAGTTAATTAGTGTGATCTGTCAGGGCGGGAAAAGCTAATATTCCACTTAGCACTTTTTAGATTTATTTAAGATTTGCATTAAAAATAAAACTCAACACATCACCCTTTCTTCTATGGGCACTACAGCATGAAGTAACATTCATCAGCGCTCTCGAATTGCGCAGAAGATGGTTAGTCATCCATTTCTTTGTTCTTCCCAGCAGCCGTGCAAAATGGTAGACAACTAGAAGTAAACTCAGAAAAATTACAAAGTGTTCTCTGAGTAGTGGGAATTAATGTGAATCATGAGCTGAAGAGCCAGCAAACAGACTGCAGTGCAAAATATTTTCAAAGGGAACCCAGTGTCTGACTGGGAAAAAACCCATGATCAGTGATGAGCGTTGGATTACCTCTGCGGGACGATCCTCCAGCCTCTGAGCCATGGGAGGTGTCCGCTTTGTTTTCACTTGTTCCCCAGGGTGTTCACAGAATCACAGAATTGCAAGGGTTGGAAGGGACCTCGGAAGATCATCTGGTCCAACCCTCCTGCTAAAGCAGGCTCTCCTAGAGCATGCTAGACAAGACTTCGTCCGGGCGGGCTTTGAATATCTCCAGAGAAGGAGACTCCACAACCCCCCTGGGCAGCCCGTTCCAGTGCTCAGTCACCCTTAGAGTAAAGAAGTTCCTCCTCATATTCAACTGAAACCTCTTATGTTCGCAGAGACCTTCAGGTGTCAGTTCCCAAACTGTGTGTCAGGCCCAGAGGACTGACCTCATTTTGAGGACAGAGCCTTAGGGATCCTGGCTTAGTGGTGCAAGCATCCTTTCATTGCTGGGCTCTCTGCATCAGCGGGGAAGCAGTCCAGGGCCTGGCGCAGAGGAGGGTGCAGTGCTTCAGGGCTTTGGTAACCCCACAGCTGGGCAAACGACCAGCGCAGTATTTTCCACCAGAGACCAAACAAAGCACTGCATTAAGCACACGCCTTTCCACTCCAAACTTGTGCCTGGGAGCAACTCCACCATCCTGCTTTGCTGTTGCCCATTCTTCAGTTTCTGTGAGACATTTGTCTTACAGTAACAGTCCCTGGTTCAGCCCCCCAGCCATCAGAGGCCATGAAGGTTGCTGTTGACATTGGCACAGGTGATGATAGCCTGCTTGGGCACATGAGGACTAACAGAGCTTGCAATCGCTGACACTCGACCTCTTATTGTTTTAGCAGAATTTTTGTGAAAGTGGAGGGAAGAGCAGGATTTCTTGTGAACTGCTGTATTTGCTGTCCTGTGGCAGTTGCTGTTGAACGCTATGAGTTACTTGGCCGCAGAAATTCTGGCTATAACCATAATGATTTGTTTTAGAAATAAGTAGATGGAAGAGTAATGATGAAACAGTGTAAAATACATCCTGAAAACACACCATCTGAGCAAATATTTGTCAGACACTTTCAGTTTCTTTTGTTAACAAGGCTTTTGTCTGGAATTAAGTGCTCCCTTGAGCTAAGAGTTGGTGCTGGAAAAGCTGCCAGTTGGGCAGGCCAACATGTGAGATTAAAGAAATACATTATTGCCTTCCACTACAGTTCCTGGGGAAAAAACATTGCAAGTAAATCAACAGAGGCTAGAAAAACAGTGAGGAAAATGGACCCTAGAGCATCAATCTTGTAGTGTTGTGGAGGTTTTTTTCCCTAACAAACAACCGTGTCTCGCACATCCAAAATGATCACCTTAAATTCTACAGAACATTTTTGGTTTTCTCTTATTGGCAGCATGCACATCTATGACTGGACAGTGTGGTTGACATGGGCGGGATCATACACCTCAGGTCACAGGCATTATGGAAGACATCATTGTATTTTACAGCTGAGGAGCTTGATCTGTCCTTGGACCACCTGTGTGATCCACTGATGTCAGTGGCACTGGTTCATGAAGCTGGCGGCGGCTCCTCTGCCTCTGCGTCTCAAAGCATGGGACAAGGTGCAGCAGGGGCAGTGGGGCCCTGAGCCCCTGGCACGTCAGCTGCTCCTCAGAGATGTCTTGTACTTGCTCGGACTCCACACAGGGTGGCACATAGCTTATCCTGGGAGGAGAAGGGGATGAGCTTCTCCAGGTTTGCCGGGGGCTGCCAACCGGCATGGCAAGGGGACGGCTGGCACGATACACACACAGGTCTTGCCGTGCCTGGTGGTTCAGCGTTTCTGCTCCACCACCAGCCCGACGCATCACTATGAATGAGAGCCCTTCCTTTTCCCAGCTCCATCATCTCTCCAAATGGGCTGTTTGGTTAGGACTCAATCAATGCTCCTGGGGACACACAGGACCTCTCACTCCAAGCCACCGATCACTTCTGCTGTCATTTCTCTTTACTAGGGAACTGAGTGAACAGGATTAGTGAGAGGTGTTTTCGCTAATGAAGAAAAAACCCTCTGATTCAGTCTCCTATTTCTTCTTCTTAATTTCTTTCATTCAGCTACTTCTTTTTTCTTTCTCGCTTGTTCTTATTTTGCCTATTAATAAAAGACAAATAATATTCAGGGTGGTTTCATTTTGCAGTTCCTCTTTTTTTTTTTATTTCTGTCTGAGAAAGAAAACATAAAAGAACATTGGCTTCCCAGAAATATCCTCCTTACTTATTACTTTGTTGTTAATAGCAAAAAAATCAAGGTGACGAGAGTACAAAAGACAATATATGCAGAATTAAAAAATAAAGGTGAACATATTTGCATTAAAGTGCATAATATAGATATATGCAAAATATAATTTTATTTATGCAGGTGTAAAAGGCAGGCTGCATATGCCCATGATGATACATTACTTTTTTTATTGTGCCTATTTATTTTATAATATGCATGTGTGTGTGTCTCTATACATATATAGGGATAGATGTGCACAGTGCTCAGTAACCCATAAATACCTACTGAAATACACACATGCATTCATCTTTGGCTTTATGGCATCTTATTTTTTTTCATAAATGATATATTTCATTACTACTTACAGAAGAGAGCTTCTGTTTCTGTTTTCTTATCATTTTAAGGTTCTTTTCTGCTTCCGGTTTCTGTCTGCAGTGCAACACAAAACTAGTCTCCAGAGGACACTCTCCTTAAAACAGATGAGTGTACAGCAAGAGGAACAAAGCTATTTAATAAATTAAACATAAAAACATGGTTCGTAGTCAGACACTCTTAGACAATATGTTTGATGTTGGACACTTTTTCCAGGAGACTGTCAGATTTTTTTCATCAAAAATTTAAATCCCTCTAAAAGAAGTGAAAGATCAAGGCCAGATTTAAAACTGTTTCATTCAAAATGCAAATGCTGTTTGACTTTTCAATGCACTCAGTTTGTACCAGTGCAATATTCTTGCTTCAGTTTCATTATATTTGTCTCAGGATGAAGATGCGGAAGGCTTGGATAATCCAACTGGCAGATGATCTTTCATTTGTATCTTTCTTCCCCTTTTCCACAAAGAGACATTGAATATATATATTGTTACAATCCAAAGGCATGTTAAGGAAATTAATATTGCATATCTCGTACATTGAAATAAGAACTGTAGGAATTGTTTCACTTCATAAACTGTGATGAGTTGCGCTCGCAACTTTGGACTTCACCACCAACCGGTAATTGCAATTGCGTTAGATATTCAAGACTGCTGGAAGTTACCTACTGTGAGCTTTCTAGGACTATTAGAAGTAGCTGTATCATGACTCAGAAATGGTGGTCACTACTGTATTTTATAGATTTCAATCTACAGATTTAGAAGTGCTTCCAAGCTATCTTTAATTTTCTCTTTTTGAATCATACCATCACCCATTCACCTATGACTGAATATTGATACAACTCCCCTTGCTGCTTCTTTAATGATGACATAACATCTTAAGAAGCTTTGTTTTAAGGCCACAGAGGTGTGCACCCAGGCAGTGCAATCAGGGGTGGCAGCATTAGGCCGGGGTGTCAGAAGGCTCCAGCTGTTCTAGTCAATGTGTCTTTTCATCAGTTTCTGCTGGTCTGTAGACAACTGATGATAAAGGCAATATCAAAAAATGCACAAATATGACTGCTTTCTTAACTTGTTTTAACATGCAGGGTTTACTGGGCTATTTGGGACCTTTTCTCTGATTGGCATTATTTTCTACCTGCCCTCCAGCCCCCCATGAGCATTTCTGTAGTATGACTTTGGCAATTCTTTCTCTTGTTTCAGCTCTTTCCAGTCTTGTCACTCTCCAGTTTGCTCCAAATCAAAGTTCCCTTACCTGCTGGATCCTTTAATTTTCACTCTCATTTGTTGTGGAAGGACTTAACAACATTTTCTTAGGTCTATTTGGGGAAAATCATGATTTGCTGAAGGGGTGGCATGGACAGCAACAGGAACATGCTCTGAAAGATTAAAAAAGAAAAAAGAAAAAGAAAATAGATATTATTTTTTTTTATAGAACAGATGAAAAGGCCAACTACAAAACTCTTTGTGAAACAGTGTAGAGATTTCTCGTATTCTGGGTTTTTTTCCTTTTTAAGAAAAAACACCTCTGTGACATTTCAATAGTGTAATGACTCTACATTGCAAAAAAAATTATTTCAAGAAATTGATAGATTTTGTTTTGAATTTTATAAACAGAAAGTTTTATCTGAAACCACTAACAGCAAGGGGGAGGGTACAGATCTGCAGGGCTGCTGAATGGCCACTGCCCAGACTGGCAGCCTGGGTGTGCTCTGAGAAATTAGAGCTTCCTGGAAAGTCAGGGAACCAGGATCCCACTGCTGTGTCATCTCACACAGCCAGCATGAGAGGAGGTTCAAAGGATGCTTAGCTACTGGCGAGTGCTGGAAACCCACAGGAAGCTTTAGGGATGCTTCTTTAACATTTCTGCCGCACAAAAAAAACCTTTCATACCTGTACAAATGCCAAATAATGTGACAAATTTATACACTCTGAGAGCTTTTAAAGTATGATGTAAAAAAACATGATTTACAAAAACCACCTAGTAAGAGATGTTAGGGCTGACCTTGATTTTTAGACCTACTCATGCTGCTCTTTCTGTGTGGAAGGACTTGAGTGTAAATAAGGAATCCAGCTCTAAATATTCCATATTATACTAGTGAGATGAAATTTTTAACCTTTGTTTGCAAGTTGTTCTTATTTTGAAGCAGATTTTGAAACTGAAAATAGAACTGAAACCAGGACTAAACATTTTTTTAAATGCCTGAAGGAAAATGTGAGGCTCATTTTTCCACTATTTCCTATCTTTACATGTGTGTGTGCAAAATTCCTGTTTCTTCTTCTCAGCTGGCTTTTTTTTTCAACAGAATTATGATGTTTAAATATTGTCCCACCCATCCAAATGGAAGACTACACATCAATCACCAAACCGCCATACTGAGATGATCAGTTTCTAATGGCAAACTCTGAAGCGTTTATTTACCAAAACAGTCTTCTTGTGTGTACCGGTGTACAACTGACTATTGCTACACTGCTATGCCACAAAAGCCTGTGATTAGTTGGTATTTGGGTTGTGCGTTGAAGCCCATGTCCATTGCTGTACTGTTAGCAAACTGTTGCTCAAGACAGCCTGATGAAAGCCGTCATGTGGTTGTATTTATAAGCTTGTGATATAGTGATATATTGAAATATTTACAATAAAATTCAAGTGTCTTCCGGTTGAGAAGAATGCCATGTAACCTTTGGGTCCTTTTGTATAACAAACCTTGAAGAAATGTTTTCTAAACTCCATGCAGGAATTGATTCTCAGTCACTTCAAGGCAATATGTTGTGGATGAAAGCCCTGTTATATGTTGTGTACAAGGGCCATAAACCACTTCTCAGCTCCAAAAGGAAAGCCTTGGGGGTTGGGGTTTTTTTCCTTTTTTCTTTTTTTTTAACCAAATGGGAATATAATCTGTCTTCCTAGCTACTCTGCTTTTTTCCTTTCCTTTACTGAGCCATATTACGCACCCAGCATTGCTTCCATATGCTCTTAAATTTCAGGTAGGAATAAGGGGTAGTGGTGAATAAAGTGTGAGATCCCTGGCAGAATGCTTAACATCTGTTAAAATAAAATCAACAGCATTCTGAGATGCGTCTATACATTTATCAACTATGAGATTTGGAAATTGGCTTTGCTCAAGCTGGTGAGGCCACATTTGGAAGACTGTTTGCAGTTTCTCACACCCAGCTCTGCAATGGCTCGTATAGCAAAGAGGAGAATAAAGCATATGGCCATGAGGGAGATTCAGGGACCAGCAGATAATGGATCTTTGCAAAAGACAGGGAAAGCACAGTGACTTGACGCTTCCTGAGAAAGGAAATGCAGCAGAATCTCAATGAGGTAAGGTATGCAGAAGCCTAAGTGAGTAGCTATAAAGCTGGAATAAGCAAGTGCTAAATAAAGAAGCAGAGAAGTTAGGCAGCATTTCCTTGTAAGACAGTGAATATAGCATAAAAGAGTAAGCTGTTAAGATCAGTAGCAGAAATGCCATTTAGAAAGTTTGACAGTTGGTAGAAGGGCATAAAGCGATAGTAAAGAACTAGAACAAAAGAAGGTAAACTCAAAGGGTTTCTTGTGTTTTCCCCTTATCCATTAAAATTCCCTTCCTTCTGTGACCAACGCATACGTAAAAATGTATTTTGGAATATTTGGGTGCTAACCAACATTCACATAGAGAAAAAAACAGGTGAATTAACTGTTGAGAACTGCTGTTGTGTTTCGATTTCAAGTAAAAATTCCCCCTGAACTCTAAAAAGCTGCTGTGGCTGTATTTCCTCCAGGTTATTAGTCACATTCTTCTGACTTCTCTGTATATTTTTTCCTACCACTTCTTTGAAAAAATGAACCAAATCTATGCCTCTCAGCTTCCTTGCAGTTTAGATGCCTGTGGAATGCTGTGCACAGAGTAAATAGTCAACTGCTGGCTCCCTGATATCTTTTTTAATGGTTGTACGAAAGTACTGTCATGCCTCTGAAAACCACAACTAGCCTAAACTCTTGTGCTTTAAGAAGCCTAAACAGCAGAAAACAGAGTGATATTTCCAGGTGTGGATCAAGACTAACAAGTCATGATCTTGTGGTAATTAATAGCCAAAAACTTATTTATGTTCACGTTTTTCCCAGGAATTCAGGTCACTCTGTGGAAGTGCTGCAGCCTCAGCATTCGGTGGTTTGATCCCCTCTTCCCGGTGTTTCTGAGACCGCTGCCATCAGTGCTCTGTTTTTTTCTCAGAAGTCTGGTAGCTCTTTCGCACTGATCCTGGATCATGGCTCATGTGCCCACAGTTCATTGCCCTGAAAAATCAAACAAGTTTCTGAGGTTTTGCGAGTGGTCAGCCCTGAACGGGCCACTGCTCCTGAGCTGACAGCAGGGGTGGGAGCAGCAGGACCAGGTCCGGGGAAGCAGATGCATTTGTCCCAGACCAGGCTGCCCACTGTGTGTAACACTGCAGCATCCAGCACCAGAGAGGGCCAGACAGGTGAGACAATGCCACAAATGCAACTGGAGAGCCACCAAGTGAACCAGGTGCTCCAGAATTCATCTTTTAGAAGCCTTCAGTATTTCTGTCTCCAGTTGCGGCAACAAAGTCCAGCTGCTTCAGAGTGGTCTGAGGCTGATGTCGCTAAGTAGATTAGGTGAGAAACATAAAGGCCTTTTCCCCCAGCACTGTTTCTGGACGCTAAGTAATGTACACCCTTAAGTATACATTACTACCTACACTTATTTACGCTTTGTAAGTAATGTACAGTAATACACCCTCAGGTAACGTGCGCCCTTAAGTGTGCATTGCTGTGTGCCGCAATGTGTCCCCTGGGTGGACAAGGTCTGCTGGGGAGTCAGGACAGTGAAAGAAAATCTGGCTGGCTGGGCAGAAGACAGTTGAGATCCATATACGCTATAAGTCGTTGCTAATGGGACTCACATCATTTCCCAGGACACCCTTGGGATACCACTTTGTTCCCACAGCAGTGCCAATGGAAATGGCTGCCAAAAAGACAACTTACTCCCCAAAACACCTTCTTCAAAAGGAGAGCGTAGTGTCACACAACTTGTCTGAAAGGCAGAATCGGTAAAGACTTTTCCCCTAATCTTCTGAATGTAAGACAGGTATCAAGTAAGCAGGGGTTTTGTTGCAGGTGGTTTCTGGTTTTTGTCTGAATTCTGATGCCAATTGTCCCTCTTCTTTTCTTACATTGGTGTCTGCACAGCCATGTTTTGATCTCCTTATTTGTGAAAAGAATGACTTCAATCTGGTTACTTGAACACGCCATGCAAATGCCCAGGGAGAAAGAGTTCAACTGGCCCCCTGGGTACGCAGGAACAGAGAAGTATTTATCGTGTCTGCTTGCAGCCTGATAAAAAATTAAACTTCTCTCCTAGAGAAGAGATCAGAGCTGGGAGAAACTTGGTCTTATGCAGGATCTAGTGTCTTTCTTGCTAGTTTTTCTGTCCTAGAGCTGGGGTTGGTGGAACACACATTCACCCAGTTCTGAGGCCATCTGGCCCCAGAGAATAGGAAAAAGTAGCTGATATTTGCAGATATTTTGTCCCACACGATCTATCATGCTCCTCTTCTCTACAGCAAAAGAGGACAAATTAGTCCTAATGTTTTTCTTTAGCCAGACACATTAAAACAGGCTTTGACATATCACACCTGTTGATTACATTACATTTTCTCTATGTATGCATGGCTAAAATGAGAACGGTATTATGGAAAGGAACTTCTCCTCCCCAGCAGCCCTGGAATTTGACTTGCAACATTGCGACAAAAATCAGCCCTTTCTTGCATCCTAAAATGAGTGGTAATTGCACATTATTTCTTACAATCATTTGCTGTTTAGAACACCTGCAGCATGAGCTGACTCTAGGTATGGACGAGTCAGAGTGGGAGGACTGCAATTCATGTATTTAAAATGGTCACAAATCAGTTAGGAACAAAGCCAAACTACCAAGTTTTCCTTCTGCTTTCTTAGAGGAGTTTAATTTAATTATCAATCATACCCAGGATTATTTTGTTCTCTGGGGTTTTGTGAGCCTCCAGTACCACTCAAGCCAATGTTTAACAGGCTCTCATTTACTAAGTGTATTTGTATGGAAAATGCTGTCATCACAGCAACCCAGAAAAAGTCAAGGGTTTCCAGTGTTGGATTGTGTTGTTGGTTTGTTTGGATTTTTTTAAATGCACATTTTTATTAATGTTTTCTCTCTATTTTATCTCCAGAACCCCAAATAAACTCTCCACTAAATCTTCACTGAAATTGGAACATTGCAGCAAAATAAAGAGTGAGATGGGTTTTCTCTGAGATAGAAGGCAGCTTAGATATAAAGAAAACCAAGGATTTTGTTAGATCGTTTCTTTCCCCTTTATGTATTTATTTTTATTTCATAGCCACTATCTAATTCTATTTCAGACAGCCAAGACTGGTTGTTGTGTGGATGTTACCTACTGTTCTGAAAGACAGGGAGAGGTTGACCATTCACATAAATAAAATATGGAGAAGAGGCACAATGACCTTCAGCAGGTCTGTGTCAGGCCCCAGAGGGTGCTAATTGGCCTTGATTGCCCTGACAAGCCTCAGCTGGGAGCTCTGTACATGTCCCCTGAGCCCACCTCTCATCCATCAGCACAAAAGCTGCATTGAAACCCAGTCCTTGGTTGAGTGATGCTGTGGGTGGGATTGTTTTCGGCCCTGCTCCTTTTTTTCTTGGGTAGGTTCTGGATACCTGGTGTAGCCTGATTTCCAGTTCTGTCCCTGGCTGTGTTTTCTGCTGCCCCTGGGTGGACCTGGTTCAGCCCCTTGCCTCCAAGCACAGAGGCAGAAGTTGGGTTGGGTCTCAGTGGGTTGGTTTGTATGTTTGTTTTGGAGGTAGGAGGGTTTGGTTCTGTGCCTCTTCTTAGTAATGTGTTTAATCCTGGTCTTGATACATTTGTTGAGTCTTCACAGAAGTGTTAATGGGATAGAGAAAGTGAATTGTGTGGGAGATTGAATGAGCTAAATGTTTGGATGGAAAGTGCAACTGTGGGAGTTGTGAGAGCTTATGACTATTTAAAAACAGGAAAGATGGATTCCAAAGTTTGTTTGCAACCTGAGGAGAATAAAGGGGAAAATCTTAAAGCTTGACTTAAAAGAGAAGTTCAGATGCCATAGGAAGGCTACGGTGTGTAAGTGTCCCACAATGGATCTCGTTGATGACTACTGCCCATGAATCTCTGGGTGTCATGCAGCTAAGGTTGAGAGCAGGGAAGATACCAGGACCTGCTGATCTAACAGTGCCCTACAAACCTTAGGTTACACATGCCTTAAGAGCACCCCGTTCTCATCCTCACAGTGTGGCAAATGTGCTGCAGCTATCCCGGTGGTTTTCTGTATCCCTCATAACTCTGCTCAAACTTTGAAACAAATGTGCCTAATGCTGAGAACATAGATGTTGTTACTACAGTTAGATTTTGCACATAAGACTTCAAGGGCTGATTGAAGGCTTTTCTAGTAAAGGGACTGTCTGAGGTGGTAGCATTCATTGGTGTATTAGTCGAACTATTCCAGTGAAACTAAGGGAGGAAGAAACACATGCAGCCTACTTTTACTACAGTCTTTAAAACCAGGCTCCTTTTGCTTCTTTGGAGTCTTACAAAAGCAGCCCTCAGCCTCAAGTTACCACATCTCTTACTAATTTGACTTTATGCTATCAAGTATCTGAAAAGCACAGCCATCATAGTTGTTTCTGTGACCACCTGCTCCTAAAATGTAGTGTTCCTCGATTACTGTAAATGAGCTAAGCAGATACATTCTGTTACTTGGGGTTTGGTTCAGAACAATAATTAGTGTAAGAAAAGGGAGAGCTGATCCTAAACTCTCCTCCAAACAATGGAGGTGCTTAAAGGAATGAAGCTTGCTCAGGGGGCAAACCTTGATCCCACCCATCTATCCAAAATTTGGTAGCTCTTCATCTGATATCCATGGCAACGCCTCTATTTCATGGCAATAAATTTGTTTTGTGCTAGCCTCTGAACAAAACACTAATGGATCAGGAGCTAACTCTATTTTGTACTTCCTTCAAAAATCCATACATTTCCTAATCTAATCCTCCCAGTATTGTTTGATACCAAGGGAGGAAAGTTGCAGGAAGCAACCCATAGGGTATAGGTGTTCAGCTGCAGGTCCAGTGGTCTAATGCTTTTGCAATATCTAGCACAGACTCTGTGTGTGAAGGGGAGCTCAATCTCCGTCGACAAAATTGGGCAAAGATATGGAAGCACTTGAGTCTTATGAACTCCAGGAAAGAAATAGTCTAAAGTAGCATTCCCAAAGGAATGAAACTGTTGTCCCCAAACCCGCTAAGTTTTTTTCCATTTAAGAATTTGAGTGGGAATTGTAGGCCATTAAGGCACAAAGACAACGAGGTAGAGAAGACGGCCTTCTGTGAAGTCTGGTCAAAATGGCAGTTAAAAATTGAGGAAACAATCTGTCTCTCCCATTCACCGCTGGAGATTCATGGTGGCAAAATAGCACTTTAAGAGGGAAGATTATAAAGGCAGGTGGAGGAAAATGTTTTCTGGGCCCCATGTAGTGATTATCTGAACAGCAGAAAGCTAAGATTGGCTGCTGAGGGCAGGGGGGAATAAGGGTTTACAGGGTAGAAATTGTACGTCGTGAAACTTTTCAACCTTTGAGTTCTGGTTGAGCTCTGCATTAAAGACCCTTACCCTCTCCTGTTTTGAAATTCACTGTGAATGAGAAAAGAATATGATGGCGTTGCTAATTTCTGTTTTGTTGAAGTGTTGCAGATTTAAAAATTAATGATGAATCAAGATGAAAAAGGTAGGAGTATTTTGTCCAGAAAGTGTTAAGATGAGGCATTTGGGGGACCAATGAAACCCTCTTCCAGGTCTGCCCTTCAAAAAGGTCTAGTAAGAAAGACAATGCATGTTTGACTTTGGGTAGATTGGGGTTTTTTCCAACAAATGGTCCTAACAAGGTGTTTTCTGAGCAGTCCTAGGAATGAGTACCACTGGGGTACCACCCTGGCCTCTAGCTGAGAAGCAAAATGTAGTGGGATCTCTGAGGAACTCAAGCTGCTGCAATCATCTCTGATGTCCTGTAGCAGAGAATTCAGATCGGTTTACATTGGTACAAAGCCTGACTTTGATTTCTGTAAGGGCCTGGGGAGGCAGAATGACCTTTAAAAAAAAATCCCCCTGTGACTGAGCTCTTCAAAGGGTAATAGCTAGGAAACTGTAAAACAGGCTCTTCAACAAGTCCCAGTTTAGAGTTGCTCACTTCTTTCCCACATAAATGTGCAGAACCATAGGGAATTGAGCTTGTACTGAAGTCAGTGTGAAAGAACTTGGAAGATGCTTCCAGTGTTTCACTGGACTAAGAAACACTTTTTGTGGTTGTTGTTATGAGAGTCTAATGAAGCAGGTTGTCGGAAGCGGAATTAATGAAGCAAGGTTCCTATGCTTCTGTGTCCTGTGACTGAGGGAATTTGACAAGTGATGAGCTGAGAGTTTTCCTGTGAGGGAACACTAAGGCTTTTCTCCTCTGCCTGGCCTTCTGGTTTCACAAGATCTTAGGGAACTGAATCTGTGTGAGAGCTATACCATTTAGTCACACTTGACTCAACAAGTTTTAAAGTCATGAAGAAGAATAGGTACAAACACAGAAGCGTGACTGCCTGTAAGAGGCTCCACGGTGCTACTGAACAGCCCAGGCTCCTCAGTCTTGTGCCAGCTGGGTACTGTACAAGCCTTAAGAATTTGTGTTGACATTAACCTGTCAATTTGAACTTCTCTGAGGAAAGATGAAAGAGCAACAAGACGTTTGCTGTCAGTCCTTTGCATGGCAAGCCGTACAAATAAATACATAAATCGTGCTTGTTCTAAGAGCTTAGTCTTGTCTGATGCACATAGCTCTGAGAGACAAAGCTGGATTTCACCCGACTATGATCCCTCTGCCCTGCTCATTCCCAGATCTCTGGGGATCAGCTTTCTCTGGGTCTTCACATCCAAGCATCAGGCAGCAAACCCCACAGAGGATCCGCAGGTGAAGCACTCTCACAGCTTCTCAGTTAGGTCCAGCAACCCACAGCAAAACAACAGCTGAGAGTTTTTAGCTTTCTGTACCTTGATTTCTCTTATCCCCTCTCCCTTCCCCCCTCCTTGCTAGGTGGGATGTTACTACTGAAAGCCAAGAATTCTTAGGGACAGTGTTGTGAAAAATTTACTTCAGTTTTAAGGTAATTAAATACTTTGCAAGTGGAAGAGCATAAACCATTTTGGGTAGGTAATAGCTATTGGACCTAGCTCCAGGGACAGGAAAGAACTAAAAAATAAACATGTGTTTATTGTTTGGTTTTTTTTAAAAAAAAGAAGTTATGATCTCCATTATAAAAAAAAATACTCTGTCAATATGACACTTCTTGTGGTCCTTAATTTAATTAAAATAATCACTCCTTACAGTAAATATAGCTATGATAATGGCAGTAGGAAATGGAAGTATCTTAACAGTAAATGCATAGTGTTCAGGTCTATAATAAACATTTTTTTTTTAATTTTGTTAAAATAATTGACAGACAGAGCAGGTTTGAGTTATTTCTGCTATTTTCTATCCTATTTGTATGTCTGTCCAGACGTAAGAGCTGCCAGCTACTATGCTTTTCCAGGATGACTGGGCAAAATGTTGCTAATATTGCTGAAAAGGGTAGGCAAATCAGGTGTGAATTCAGTATCTCTCCATTGTGGGTCTCATTCAATAAGTACTCACAGTAGTAAAGAAAAAAAAAAAGCACAGCATTTCAGTGTGAGAACCCTTTGAGTAACATCTCAAAACCTAAAAGAATGTGAATGGCTCCAAGAAAATAAATGCTGGCCTATTAAGCCAGGATTAATTTGACTTAAGATTTTTTTTTTAAGATGTTGAAAAGGCTCCCAAGCAAATGGTAAAAATACTGGGAGAAACTGCCAGCTTTGATCACGCTGTCTGTAGGTACCCCCATTGCAAAAACCCTGTCTCTGTCTTTGTACTCAAAGAGATCCTACTCTCCCTTCATCCATGCACCCTTCCCCCACCCACCACCTTTTTAGGCAAAGGAAACCTTTGGCTGACATCATCGGTTTAGATCTCAGCAGAATTAAGTTTTGCCCTTCATCAAGCACTGAGGGATATCAGTGTTTGGCTAGTTCTGCTAGTAATTTCAGAGGGATTTTCTGGAAGATTTGTTATTTTCACATGCTGGAACCTTCCTTGTACAAAGAAATGTGTGTAAAGAAAACAGATATAAAAAGAGCAAAGAGTTTTTCTTTGTAACAATGGAAAGATGGTTAAGAGTTTTGTTCCCTCCTCTTCAAGAGCCAAATTTAACAATAGTCAGAGCCACTCTCGTAGAGGACAGCACGAATAGTAACAGGAAGAATGAGCTGGCTGTAAGTATCATATGTGTGTCTCTTATTGAGGAACGTGCTTTTCTGAGAAATCAAGCTGTGGGTTTTGTTTCAACACTTGTCAGAGCTGTTGATTTCCCTCTGTTCACCCCTGTATTAAATGTGCGCTCACGATTGACAAAGCTCACACGGTCTTCAGTCAGACCTGATTCCTCCCAGCTTTGTCTCCTCTCTAGAAGAGTTTTCTGCATTGAGAGAAGCCATCGCCTATCTAGGCAAGTCTTTGCATTATTCTTTTGACAAAAGCATGACTCTCCTCCTGGTGCAGAAGTTTCTCTTCCACACATACCCCCCCATTATCGATTGACTTTAAAACAGTTTTCATGTTTCAAGTCTGACAGGATTCTTGAAGTTATTTGGAGGGTATAGTTAGGTGATGATTTCACATTTTTTTCCATCCCAATTTCTAGAGCCTTTTCCAAGAGATCCCCTTTTCTGGGCATCTTCAGCACTCATTACAGTTTCCCGGCCGAAGCAGGCGGATCAGGTGGGAGGTACATCTGTCCCTCACCCTGAGCGCTTTTGCATTCTGGTCAGCTCGGGAGATGTTTCCTCTATAATGGTCATGAAGCAGGCTCTTACTCTAAAAATCTGGACTTGAGGATTTTTTTTTTCTCCTCACACACATGTATAAGTAGGTTTTGTTAGTTGCTGTTGGATCCAGTATCCCAGCAGATGTGAGGCTGTAGCTCCGTGTCTCCAGACCCAACTAACAGAGAGGTTGAAGGTGTACTCCCAACAATTTATTTTCATTGATATTTTATGTGTTCAGAATAATGTCTGCACTGGTTTAAAACATGGAGAATATGATGATAATATA
>JADKXX010008843.1:0-13817 GCA_017310255.1 Butorides virescens
ATCCCCCAGGATAAAGAAAAGATTGCCTTTTTTGCAGTCTTCAGACTAATTAAAAGAACATGCCTACCTCGGCTGAGGACGATATTTCTATTTTGGCACAAAAAGAAACAAAACAACTCAAGGTGTATGGGACACTTTACTCCCAATTAGATATCCCATTTTACAGGATAATAATGAATCTGTTTCATTTTTAACAGAAGTAGAGCTGTAGAAATGAGTGGTGTGGCTTTTGAGCATCATGTTTCAAAGCAGCTGGGGCAGGAGAAGGGGAAAGAGGGCAGGATACCCACTTAGGACCTTAAAACTCCCATACCATTATTTCCAGTGCCTTAAGACACGTTACACCAAATCCCTCGGGTGCCTTAGAACGTCATGTTTAAGGATATTTTAAACAGAGGTTCAAGAACTGAAGGCACATTCAAGTTGGAAAGGATCAAAAAGGGTTGTGTGCAACAAGTGTTTGAATTTACTCGGGCTCTTCAGAAACGTACTTGGTGTGGCATCTGAACATGACCACCAGGTAATTAACAGGAGGGGTCTAGGGAATGGAGCTGCAGCAGACTGTGCAATGCAATCTTCTCTCTTTGGCTTCTTGGACATAAAATTCATGAAAGGAACAGTGGATTTGGATCGCTTTTTCTGTTGCTACTGTTGCTGGACTATCCCTGCAGCTCTCCAGAGAAGGGTCATTTTAATGACTAAAACCCTTACAACAGCTGACAGAGGAAGTCTGTGTTGTACAGCTTTGGAATTATTAGCCCGATATGGTTTTTTCTTCACCTGAGCACTGCGGTCCCAGCACAGAGAGCTGTTTGTCCTGCACCCGCCCTGGAGCACGGGGAGCTGCCTTCTGTGCCTGCCCACGGACCTCTCCACTGGGTAACCTTGGCTGGCTGGGCACATCCGCTCAGCAGATGTAGCTATAATGTACACAACAGTGGGGAAGGCTGAGTTCTGCTGAAGAAAATATTTGATTTGTGTAGCTGAAGGCAGTATTTGTGTAGCAAAATGTTTTACGAAGGAGAAGGAAATAAAACAGATAAAATCTCTCTCTTCCAAAATTGCCCTTGAATGATGAGGAGCGAAAGCAAGAAAAACCACTAACACCAAATTTAGCAGAACTGCACAGCAGAATGCAAAAAATGCTGTGCCCCACTATATCCCTGCAGTTGTGTATAAAAACCGAAGTGGCTTAGCTACTGCAGCACTGACACCTATTCTGGGTATTTTTCAACCCAGTTAAATTCACTGCTTTGTTTTAAACACTTGAATTACTTACCTCCTGCATGGAAAAAAAAAGTTGCAATGGCATCCCTGATGCTCACATTCTTCTTAGCCTCCTGACCAACAGGACAGCATAAAAATGTCCCCTCAGAGGTTTTCTTGTTCGCTTGGCGCAGCGGCCGCTCTGTAAGACTCACACCTCTTGCGCTCAGGTAGTGCTACAAGCCACTGAGGTATTTAATTATTCCCCAGATAGTTAGAGAAATTCTGAGCTTGTAAATGTGATCAGAATCTGGACCTGTAACAGGTAGACATCTAGGAGATTTGACAGGTGAAAACACAGGTAGCACAGCCTGATCCCCGGTGCGCAAGATAAAGCAACGATGCCCCCCAATCTCGCTGTGCCTAGCGAGCTCAGCCTGCTTGGCCTCCTTTTTTAAGAACTGCACGAGCCCTGCTATAAAGAGGATATTTTGGAAGTCCCCGTTGCTTAGTCTTATGCATAAACTGCATTTATCTTTTTTTTTTTTTTCCATCTTCTTCTTTACGTTTAATCCAACATCACTGGAATGCATTCAGTTTCACAAAGACTGCACGAGATTACAGCTGCTCCTTTCAGCATGTGCCAGCTCCGAGTGAAAGATTGACAGATTTGGTACACATGTTTTAGTTACAACAGTGCTGTTAAATTGCTTTGAAATGGGTTTGATTCTGGAATTATAACGGCTTAGGGTTTTACCAGCCAAAGGCTGGCTGAGACCGGTGTTCTCGGGGCTGCCTGCGAGAGTCGGTTTGGAGGTGGCCAGAGGTTCCTGGTCTCTGGAAACAGTCACGATCACAAAGCAAATTGCAGATTTTTCCAAGAGAGGGAAAAATAAATTGGTACACACAGGACAAGGACAATATTTTGACTTTTGTGACCCGGCTGCCAAAGAAATGGCCATTTCCCCCTGCAGGGTCAAACCAGCAGTTTAAAGAAACACGTGGTCTGCTCTCCTGCAGTTACTGGATATACATCAACCTGTTCAGACATGACTACACACATGAACTTAGCAGCTCTTCTGAGCCGTGGTGGCCGGTGGTGTGTTCCTAGCTTGGGGCAAATAGGAGATAGTTTGGCTTTGGTTGCTCCCCTTTTAACCACCTCCCTGTCACGTGTGTTATCCCACGTGTTATGTGTTATTACAAACTGCCCAGAGGCCAACCCAGCCCACTTTTGATCTGGCCACCCCTCAGCAGTTCCTAACCCTTTTCTCCCTTCCATTTCCACATTTACCATTCAGCTCTGGCCTCCACTTTCCCCTTTTTTTGGTGAAAGTAGTTAACAACTTTCCTTTCAGAGATTCATATTAAGACTAGAATGAGCAGATGTTAATGCATTTTTTCCTAAGGCTACGTCACATGCTATAGGAGCAAGTTACCAACATCTGTTCAGTATTGCAATGTTCATACTGCAGTCTGATATCATTTTGACAGGTGTATATGATAAAAAACTTAGTCATTGGAGCACACGTGATATTTTTGGCACTGATTGATGGGCTTGCTAGCAGGCATTTCAGAAAGTCCAAAAATATGTGAGAAAATATCTTTTTGTGCTGAATAAATGATGTTGCTTTTTTGGCAAAATTGAGGCAGGTGTTCATCGTCACGTAGTGGGTGGTGGGTGCTAGGAAGAGAGAAGGCAGTGCAGTTCTTTCAGCCTTATCTATCTTTTGGCTTGGTTTTCCCCAGCAGTTCCTGATTTAGATTTCAAAAAGGGTTTCAGCTTTTTAAACTTGCTGGGACACCTCTTTCCTAAGAGAAACATTTGAATAATCTTCTAATGAGTGAAATGGACTTCTGCTCTAACTGTCCCATTACTGTACTCTTGTTTCTTTCTTAACCAACTCTTCCAGAGTTTTGTGTAAAGAAAAAAACTTGTATCGGTTGTTCACTCGTTGTTGCATACATCTTGTTTTATCAGGATGCGTTTGCTGTTTAGGTTTCTTTAACCACATGGAGTCACTGAGGAATTCTCTAGCTTCTCTTTGAGTGGCATCTTTTCTTTTTCTCACTGCCTGGAGCAGGCTACTTTTTCTCACTCCTCAAATTAAAGGCAATTTTTTACTGCAACAAAATTAAGGCTTATAAATTTTCAGCAGGCCATAATAGCATTAACCATTAAAAGGGCCCCTGAAACATTTCTGCAAGGACTTACAGGACAAGGATTCATTTTCCCTATCTACTAAGGCTGTCAGCAAGAGCAGTGATCAGGGTCACCTGTGATTTTGCATTGACTTATCCTCCCACGGCACTTCTAATCTCATTAAGTGTGGTAAGATAGGAATATAATTTGCCACATCGACTTACCATGAAGATCATTCTTTCTGGAATTAAAAAACCCCAGAACATCTCATTCCTCCATTTTAGACGATTTTACCTTTCAGTTTTCATTAATTGTGCCCTTTCTAAGAAAAGCGGAACACATCCTTTTCTGCAAATTTCCCTTTCATTCACATCAAGACCTTTCTTGATCATTTTCAGACCTGAAGGAAATCTTGTGTGTCCAAAAGCTCATTTATTTCCTTACACAGCCATAGCAATCACAGTGCTACCTTAGAAGAGAAAAGGGGCTGAAAGGTGGTAGGACAAAGTATGTTACTTAAAACTTTCTGGAAAAGTATTCTGGTTAACAAGAGATAATAATATGGATTGGTTTTAAACTAAACCAACTTCACAGTCTGAAGGGAGATGCACTGCTGAAAAGGTACCTTTTAACGGCACATGTTCTCCAGTGAGAATGGCTGTGCAGTGTGAGCACCCGACAGCACTGTAACATCTCTTTGCTCTCAGCCAATTGTTTTCATTATATCCAGTTTTAATTATATTGGCATGTGCTTTACAACTCCATGGCTTTTATGGTTTGTTAAGTTGTAATACGTCTGTGAATCACTCACTTCATCAGGCAAACAGACAAATCCTCTTTGTTTATCTTGAAGAAACAAGAAAATAAACAAGAAAATGTGTAGACCGGCATAAAACCATAACCAAGTTGCCTCTTCCTTTCCATTCCCAGAGAAAAGAATGAAGCATATATCAGTGCTCAGATAAATAATAGTAAACAAGTGAATAAAAAGGCTCAGTAGACATTTATCTAGCTAGACTGCGGGAGGGGAGAGAGAGAGTGACAGATGAGATTATTGCTGCAAGCTCCTATCCAAATGCTCCCAAATTTCAGGAAAATTTATCTCCATAGGTTTTGGCTTTGTGACTAGATCAACTCCTATATGAGATGCTATGGATTCGGGACTGTTACAATTATTCTGATGTCAGTTCAAAATCAATTGGTAGGAAAAGAAGTTTAGAAATTTTTTCTTCTCTTGGTGATTCGTAACTGCTGTCACCAAGGAAAAGGGGAAGCACAGAAAAGACGTTGTTGTGTCCCCCCAGAAGTGTCCAGGGCACTGCAAGAGAAGTTCATCTGATCTGCAAGGTGTTCAGTGCTACAAGCATCTCACCTTCCCTACGTATTGCCAGCTGAACTATCAAGCAAAACACCTGATTGCTTCTTAAGAGTTTAAGCTCATCTTTTCAGGGGACTACATGCATCTAAACATTCTAAGTTCATTTTTCTTTTGAACATGAGCAGGATTAGCAGTACAGAAGTCTGAGACTTTTAGGTGTAATCTACTCTTTGGGGTTTTTTAAGGAAAAAAATCAGGCCACTGTTAAGAAGAAGCTGACAACCAGCGTGCACTTCTGGAAGTGTTTCCTTTTGTTTGCTTCTTTGCTCAGCCATGTGTTTGAGACAGACGACTCACGGCAGTGGTGTGATTCAGCCAAGAATGCAGCCTAGACATAAGCGTACGTCTACCCTAAAAATGGTTTAAATGTGCACGGTATAGTAAAACCAGTTAGTCTGAGCATGTGCTACAAAGTACAGATTTTCTGAGCACACCTAATAGAGCAGGCGTACTTCTACCTCAGTTCTTGTCTACAGCAAAGCTCCTCGCTGCAAAGGAATGAACAACTGGTATTCCTGAGCATCCTTCAAATCTGTACACCTGCCTTGGCTGCAACAATACAGTCTGAAAACTATTATTTTAGGTGGGTATCTGATACATATTTTCGTATTGGCAAAGGAAGACATTTAAAAATTAACAGTGATTATTACTTTTTTCCCCAGTCTTTTCTGTAGGGATACAGGCTGAGATATTTCTAAACTTCCCTCTGCAGCAGCAAACACAACAGGGCATCTTTACCAGCCAGCCACTTAAATTAGCCCCAGCGGGGCTCCCTGTGCCCTACTTGACAGCAGAGTCACAAAGTGGTGTTCTGCACAAAATCCAGTGAGAGGTTTTTCCATTAGAGAACACCAAAACATTGATTTAGCAGTTTCAGAGGATATCTTTGGCGCAGTGAAAACTGAGCTAAAAGCATGATATCTTCTTATTTCAAAAGGTATTTCCTCTTCTTGCACCTCTTTTTTCCTTTGCTACATTTACAGCCTGAGAAGCTGAAGTCCTCAATTTTTAACACATCTTGCCACCAAATGTGTGTAAGCTCATCCACACTGCTTCACTACCTTGTCTCTATGTAGGGGCTGATCTAGGGCTGAGGCAATGACTTTAAGCAGCCAGCCTGTGTGTATTTTTAGTTCTTTGCTGATGTCTTCACGTTGAGCTGACATCCAGACATACACCAGCTGTGGTTTTGCTCAAAAACCCTATCCATGACTATAGCCAACAAGAGAGAAGCAGCTCAGCCTCTCCTTCTGTGGCACTGCTAGGCTCGGATCCTCTTCCCTGGGTCTCTGCTCGGAGCAGAGCCTTGTGTCAGTGGTGTAACGGGAACCTGAGGTTGCCACCTCCAGCATGAGCTGCAGACATCCTTCTCCTGGGCTCCCACCTCCTGGTCACCCCTGTGGGACCTTCTGGGACCTCGGTTCTGCTGAGAGGTTGCTGGCAGTGCATCAGGGTCTGTTACAAGTGATCTTGACCCTTTACACTTGTATTTCTTTGCTTCTTTAGGCCTTTCCTCTGGTGTATTCCACACCTTGTTTCCATCTTGCTCCACACATTTCATAAATAGAAAACTTTGTTTTGTTTTGTTTTGTGTTGTTTTTAATTAAAAGGCATAACTCCCTCCTTTCATAATGCAAGTGCATGCTGGTTCTGCTTGTGCTTCATCAAAGTCAGAGCACAATTAATTCCTTTTTTTCTGCATTACCTAGTGCTAGATTTATAATTCCCAGTTCTGGTATCTGAGCACGTCGTCGAACAACTTAAACAAAGTGCTTGAAACTACTGTCTAAAAGTATGTGACTTTGTAAAACAAAATGGGATTATATTCTCAGCCTCACTAACTGCTTTGTCAGCTGCCTGCCATGCCAGGATTGGAGGCAGAGGTAGAAGAATAAGATTTACTTACAGCAGTGGGAAGATCGGTATCTCTTATGTAAATAGTAGGAATGATGTCTTGGAAAGCAGATGTATCTGGTGCGTGATCAAAGCGCACTCATATAGCACATGGTTTCATCACAGTTTCTTTGCAGTAAAAGCTTCCTCTCTCATGTTTCTAGCTCAGCTGGCATAACAACCTGTTCATGCTTTTTATGGTTTTCTGGTAGTATTAGCACCAGACAACACACCAGTATCGTAATTGTATCTCAATTCTAAGGGAACGCAAAGCTCAGCAGTGCCAATACTACCATGGTATACGGGATGGTACCATAATTTCCTCTTTTTTCCACAGTCTGGTCTTGCCTTGCTCCTTCCAGTCCTGTTATGCCTTTAAACCTTCTCGTCTTTCCCAGAGCCAGGTCCGACCAAGCTCCTTGTGTGGTTTCTTGGCTTCAAGAGTAAGGAGGAGGGGAGAGGAGGTGGTGGTGGGCTGTGCTGGTGGCCACGTCAAGGCTATCTCCGCTTGGGTGCTCTTACCCAAAGTCACTTGGCTAAAACCAGCACCAGTGGGGTGACAGCTGCACTGTGCTGGGCCAGCATTCCTTATGGAATATTCCAAAAGGCATAGCTCATTATCTGGGGAGGTTTTGTCCTGTGAAGCCTAAGAACTAGTCACCTACAGAGAATGACTTTCTCCATGTTACCAACAGCTCAGCAGTGGCAGAACTGAGAACAAAATTCAGCTTTTCACTGTCTGTCTCCAAGCACGTTTCCAATGCAATGAATGTGTCTTACAGATTTTACATATATCTTAGGGAAATCCAAAGTAATTAAACTACTTTCATCATGGGGATTTACAACACCTATCCGGGAGAGATTTGCATATTAATACAAACTGATGTACAATTATAAGTTGAGCTGATGATAGTTCTGTTTGGTTTGGCTTGCTTTGTTTTCTGGTCTTACTTAAAGTAAATCTGAGAAATTACGTGGCCATGTTAGCTATACCATGTAATCTTCTAGATTATATCCACTTTGATAGACAGGGACTTTACAAAGATGTCTCTAAAGATGTGGGTTTATGTTGTAGAAAGGAAGTAACTGTAGAGGTGACCCTTCAGGTCTGAAGCTTCTTCTGGTTTAGGATGGAAAACATGTGGCAGTGTAACCGTACATGTGAGGAGCTGGTGTCTAAGAGAGAAAAGCTGTACCCACGAAAAGAGAAACTGATTATGGAAGTGAGCAAGGGTGTATGACTACTGAATAGCCAATGTTGGGGGTCAGTATCTGTATTCTGGAAGGCGCAGGTGCAAATCTCTGTTTCCATTTTAGGCAAACCAGCATTCAGGACTTTGGTCACACCTTGAGAAATTCCTGCTGATTGAGATAAACTGATACTTGTCTCTCAGTGACCAAGGATGTTTTCCTAGATCTTTGCTGAAGCTGATAGATTCTTTCAGCAAATTAGTTTAAAAGAATCTGTTTTCAAGTGGAGAAAAAAAAAAATATCTGTGGTGGCTCAAAAGTAATCTTCATTGGTTTTGCGTATAGAAATATTCTGAAAGAAGAACATTTGCCTTGCCTTGCCTGCATCATGGCACAGGGTTACAGACTGGAGGTACCATACTTCTGTTTGGCCTGTCTTCTCCCCCTGCATAGGGAGTCCGCGTGAAGCCATCAGTTACTTCACTAAAGTCTCTTTCAGGTAGACCAACACACAAGATAATTGAAAAATTGAGTCCTGGATCCCATAGCAAAACACAGGCCTGTGAGACATTAAAAGTCCATTAATCCAAGCTAGAATTTGAACCCATAAAAGCATTGCCCATATGGCTTTGAACACCAATATAAGCCTGCTAAAACTGTGTAACCAGCAGCAGCATGCAAGCGTTTTGCAACACTGTGATGACATAGCCAGCAAAACGTGTAAGCATTTCAAATAAGTAAATGAGCAAGGTGTGAACTAAGGCATGTATAACAGATTTGGGGCAGCTCCTGAGTGATAGAAGTTGCACGATAAAGAGCAACATAAGCGCAAGGGACCACAAATAGGCAGGACATCCTGCCAAATACAAAAGGATGGTGACAAAACCCAAAGCAAGATAAACGTCATTAGGCGCAGATGAGATCGCTTTGGGGAGTGAAAGGGCCCAGGAGTAAAAAACAGGCAGTGAAAGCAAGGCGAGATGGGGCAGAAAGAAGTTGTCCCTTCTCTCACCAAGGAGTTCCTGAGCCTGAACACCTCAACTGCCGTGACATTGGCGTCACAGCCAAGGCCACTGAGGACCGTGACCAGCAGCACTCACTGATTTGTGCCCCCACAGCCAGCTGAGGATACAAGTTGGAAGACTACCAGTTATGTTTCTGTAGCAAAAAATGATGAGAAGGTATGGGCACAGACCATCAGCAGTAAGTGGGTTGTTAACGAATGCATGCAGTCTTGTTGTAGAGGCAGACATGTGGCCTGATGCATCCACCTTCCAAACACAGCCATCACTCCCTGACTGATGGATGTATGGTTATATATGTTTACATATGTACAAATACAGAGAGAAAAAAGGTGTTAATTTGCAGCAACCTGTTGTAAAATCCCATCCTCTTCCAGGTAAGTTTACCTGTGAGTGGATAGAAAAAGAGTTTGATTGTTTTACAGTTCCTCTGTAAAAATGAGATTCACACTCTTTGCTTTATATTTCTGTATTTTATTAAAAAGTTGCATGACACACTCTCCCATGAGGTTTCAAATGGAAGTTTAGCATGGCTTTTCTTAATGTTTTACTGAAAGTTTGCATTATTGGGCTTCATCAGAGTAGTAAATTAAATAATGGCAGCCAAATCTAGTACAGGGTCTTGAAAAAAGAATTAAAATGTTGCTACCTGAAGCCAAAAGAAAAAAAAAAAAAGATAGGCAGGGGCTTTTTCCTTTTCTTTTTTTTTTTTTTTTAATCAAATACATTTCCTCAAACTGCTGATTGCAAGGCAGAAACTGCAGCTCATCTTTAATGTAAAAATAACTGGTTGTATTTTTTAGTCAAAGAGTAGCTGCACACCTCCTAGAAAACTACTGTCTAATAGTTGGCTTGAACAGACTGCAAAATACTACATGTAATTTGCATGTACTGCCGGATTTTATTTAAGGGAACCATCTTTTTCCTAAGAAGCATTTTAATTTACTCTCCTACAGGTTTAATAATAATAAATAAATAATACATAAATTCTAATATATTGAAATAATAAATAATAAAAATAATAGTAGTAATTAAATAATAAATAAACAAATAATGGAAATTTATAATAGTGGCAAACTCCGTAGGTTAAACCACGATAGTGCATAAGGAAGCTGAACTTGTGCTTGTGGTTGTGCACACAATTTCTGGTAAATCCGCATTCATTGGTAGCTGTTGCTAATTAGAGAAAGATGATCTTGGAAGATGGGAGCAAATTTATTGTCAACAACTCTGAATATCATTTTTCATCCCTCTATAACTTCTTCTCCTGTTACTGATGGGAAAATAATGTGGGGGAAAGAGACCTTCATTCGCACTGTGTAATTTTGCTCACTCAGCTGAGCCATCAAACTGCCGTGAACTGTGGGCTGCTAAAATTAGCTGCTGGAAAGCCATGACAGCATTTCATCCTCAATGTGGAAAGAACAGAGGTGTTCCTGCGGGGTGACTCAGCTCTCTGTGCGTTGGCGTTGTCTCCGGGGAGCGCCTCTCTCCGCCCCTTCTCCGCAGGAGGAGCCGGGGGCTGGTGGCGAGAGCCTGAATTCGAGTGCTGCAGTGAGAGGCCTGAAGGTGTGGAGGATTGACCTGGACCTAAGTGTCCCAAGAAGTGCCAGACAGAAGCACTGGGGGCTGCTCAGGAGCTGAGCCAAGATCTCCTGACAGACACAAGCCGAAGGGGCTTTTGTGACGCTCCTCCAGAGCTTTGCAACCAGAATTGTGCCTCAAGGTCATCACCGGGAGATTACGGGATTAGATGTTGGTATTTGGGACACAGAGCCTGCCTTATTTTTCTCAGTGATGAAGCCATAGAGGCTGGAAAGCAGGCAATTTAACTGATTTATGGTGCCTCTAACTCTTTGTCATGTAGTTGTTTTCTCAGAATATAAATTGAAATTAGAATTCCCTATTCTGTTTTCTTCCACCTGGCTACAAATACTTTGTTCTGGTTTGTTGCTTTTTTTTTTTTTGTTCTGCTTGTTTCTTTCGAGAAAGTAATATTTGAAATACAGTGCCAGCTACTGAAGTCTTTTACTCTCTCGTATCTCAGGGCCCCTCTCATGCACATCAGTGTAAGTGGACGGTTAAAGTCCATGGTGTAAAATTGGTCCAAGGGTGGAAGAGTCAAACTCAAAAAAGCAAAAGCAATTTCTATTGAATGATAACACAGACTGTGTTTTCACCTCCTTAGAGAAAGTTAGCCTGTTTTCTGAGTCCCTGCCAGCTCCTGGGGTGGTTTATATGGGAGATCAATACTGGGTACAGGAACAATATTTTCTCCTGGTGGGTGTTTCCTGATGGATGTATGGCAGCTATGGGAGATCTTAAGGTGGCAAAGCCTCCTTCTGCTTCTCCATGAATTGTAGTGGTCTTGGATTTACAACTTCCAGCAGTAGATTTCTAGCCTGTAAGTTTATCACTTCTGTGATTTTAATCTTCTTCTTGTCTTTTCTTAATACCCTTCCTCTTACCTGCAGGACGTATCCTTTTCTGTGGTAAAGAGACTACAAATGGATTAAAGACCTCTCTCTTACCTCTTTCTTACGGGTATTGCTGAACTTGCTAACTGTTTCTAAAACACCTAATTTTAAAAAAAATTAATGAGAGGACAAATTAACAAGTTTTTAGAATTTCATTTTAAAATTTCTCTTGAAGCTGCACTTATTTTTTCCCTAAAGGTATTCACTGAGTCAGTCTCTTGTTACACAGTATTCAGTTGTTTTATTCACTTGGTTTCATGTGCATTTCTTGCACGTTATGCTGCTCTGTGTGTTTCAAGGATCTGATTGATAGGTTGTTACCTGGTGTGATGCTAGTGCTGTCTCGCTTCTAAGCTTCTTAATGTGTTCAAAACACAACAGAAGCAAGGGGGTTTGATATCCCAAATGATATCATTATCAAGACCAACCTCTGTGTTTTGGTAGATCTTTTCTGCACTAAAACACAAAGAAAAGTTAAGCACATTTATCTCAAAGAAAATCATTAAATATTTATCAACCTTTTATTTACTGTCATTGATCTTCTACAGCACAACAACCTAAAAAGGCTTCCACTGCATCCTCTGCACTCAAGTTTTCCCAGGACTCCAAAAGTATCTTATATTAAGTGTATGCAAATCTTTCAATATTTTATACAGTTTAGGTAAAAAAAAGATCAGACTAGTAAAGTGGTTTCAGAATGAAAAGGGTTTTTACAATTCTCTGTCTTGTAGATCCTGATGAGGAGGACCAAAACTCTCATTTCATTCTCAAGTAAAACTAAAGTATCTTATATTTCAGGTTAAATAATATATATGCTGTCTTGCAAAATTCTTTTCAGTTAGCTTCTCGCTTCCACCTTTCCTTCTGTCATGAACTTCTGCTTGCTTTCTTGCTTATTTAAATCAACTTGCAAGAAGTTTCATTTCATAGTTTGAATTCAGGGTGTATGTCAGCATCAACTCTAGCTCTACAAGAGCACAATAATCTTTGGCCTCTAATTGTCCTGTTTGAAAATAGTGAATTAATCAGGAACCATGAAGCAAACAAAAAACCTGGAAGCAAACCTGTTTAATGTCATTGGTTTGAGCATTTTCCATGACCCAAAGGTTTTATATAAACTTTATTTGAAACATGCAAGCTGAGTTCTTTTTTTCCAAAGTAGTCAGTTTGAAGATTCTCATCAGAGTCTGTATCAAATATAATGTTGCTGCTGAAGTTTTGAATGCATTTCTTTTGTTCCTTGGTATTTCTTGCAAACTTGTAGGTATTGCTGCACCCAGCTAGGAAACATCAGCAAGAACAAGAAAAAGCAAACAAAAAAACCCAAAACCATGAATATGCCACATTAGGAAAGTAAGCTCATCTGCTATGGAAACTTATAATACAATACATTATCCTTTGTTCTCTTTCTCTGTAGTCACTGACAATAAAATTGGGAAGTAGAGGGCTACTATGACTATGATACATTTTGTGGAATGTGTTTTATTAAAGGCATTTATATTTTACAACATAACACAATGTTTTTTCTCAGTAATTATTTTTAAACTGTGGTCAGAATTTGGATTCATCTACCAAGGTTTTGTGTTGTTGAATGGCTGCTTGGTGAATTATATTGATGATGGCTTAAGCATGGTTTCCAATCAGTTAATTTTACTGCAGCGATATAATCTTCCATACTCAGTGATTTTAATCTGTGCTGAATCTCCAGCCTGTTTAGCTTGCAGAAATCAACAACTTTTGAAGGCTTATGCAAGCCAGTAGGATGCAGAAGAACTGACAGAACTATTGGAGGACATGACATGTAAAATAAACATTTATCGCTGACAGACAGTCCTAAAGGCTCTTCACTCAGTATAGATCAAATGTTTGTGATCTTCAGCTGTCATTCAAACTGAAGATGCACATACTTACTCAGAGAGATGGGAAGAGTAAAGTGCAGTGGTACTTTGATGCATTGCTATTTTCAAAGATATCTGTGGGAGAAGTCTGAGGATGGACATATGCATAACATTTATCTGAAAGCAGTTAAAGCCAAATTTCCTGAGACAACAGAAAAGTAGGATCCTAGAGCCTGCTAGGTTTTACTTTTATTTTGCTTTTTTCATTTCAATATTGCATCCAACTGCAAAGTTTAGATTTCTGTTACTTGTATGATTTTTTAGCTGGGATATTTTTCAGTCCCAGTAAGTGGGACTGAAAAATAAGTGTAAGTGACCTGGATCGTCTGCATTAGAGTGAGACGTAAGTAAGCATGCTTCCTCTTGTGGATGGACAAAACAACAGAAGACCCACAAAATAGGCTCTTCTGGGTCTATTAACAAAGACTCTCTACAGTCATCAATGAGAGCTGGATTCACATACGAGGTACTTCAGAAGAGACATCTAATTTATCTGCTTTTCATCATGCCCCGGAGAGGCTTGTCTCTTTGTACAGACCATAGATAGATGTCGTGGTTTAACCCGGCTGGCGACTAAGCACCACGCAGCCGCTCACTCACTCCCCCCCC
>JADKXX010008844.1:0-25734 GCA_017310255.1 Butorides virescens
TCTGAGCCAATTAAGGTTGACGTGCTGTCCTCCAAATGCACTCCAAAAGTCGCTCCCGCAGACACCTGCATGTTGTGGATGTTTTTGTCATGCGTGTCTGACTCCACCGAGTCAGATTATCTGGCTGATCACTGAATGTTGCTTATCCCTTTTTGACTTCTTCAGAAAATCTCCGGGGGGTACTAACAGGTTTTCTAATTAGACTCTGTTGCATCAACACCAGGCGCAGTGATGCAGCATTACCTCCCACTTGCTGCTCTGCAGCAACAGGAGGTCAGTAATGGTTTAGTGTTTCACAAAGTTTATTGCATGAATATTTATCAAGTGTAGGTTTGTAGTGAAAGTGCCTATATCTGCCCTCTACTCTTCAGTGGTTTCTCTGTTTGCTTTTAAACCCCTGTGAGTTAAATTTCTCATGCCAACTAATTGGGGGAGAGAGAAAGAGACATGAAGAACACCTCCCTGGTTGACATTTGGGCTTTTTGTTTATTAGCAGTTGCTTTAAATCAGCCTGCAAGGAGCTTTTGAAAAGAGAAGAGAATGCACTGAGATACACAAAGCAGCTCATTTACAGCTTCGTAATAAAAATCTTAGCACACGTTATTAAACTTGTGGTTCAACTGGCTTGTCATAACTCTTTAGAAAATGGAAAAGAAAAACAAGCAGTAATCTTTTATTTAAAAGAGCCTTGTCTGTGACTCTGCTCCATCAAAAGTAGCATCCATTTCTTTAGCAAAGTCTCATTTCAAAAAGTTCTACCTATAAAGTGAGGTAGGGTACATCTTTATTACTAAAATATTTCTAGAGCTAAAAAATCAGATTTAAGAAAAACACAAGAAAAAAGCAATTTTTCAGAGCCTAAAATAACTTTTAAAATCATCTTTAAAAGTTAAGTAATATTGTTGCTTTTTAACTGAGAGCAACAGTGTTTAGAATAACTTTCAGTTTACTTTTACACATATAGGATTTGAGAGTTGGAAAATTTTAAAGCTCAACTCAATAATTTTTAAACAACTTTCTAGGCCAAAAAACTTGCAAAACCAATAATTTTGAACTGGGCAAGAGATTTTAGGAGCGCAAAAACATATTAGTCACAACTGAGTTCTATGTTGCCTGGAACAGATCGGCTTCACATTTAGCAGGCTAAGTGTTTTCTGCACATCCTGATATACCAGCAGTTCTCCTTTCCACTCTAGATGAGGTTTTACATGAAACCTTACCATCTCAGTCCTTGATCTAGTAATAAGAAACCAATGAACCACACAGGTAAACCAGTCATAAAACAAAGCTGGCCTATTAAAAGTATAAAATATTTTAGGATATCAATTTCAAGTGTTTGCCGGGCATTTATTTGTGACTGAATTGTATCTGTCTTAGAGGGACACATCTGTGCATCATCCTGACAATGATCAGCCAAGATGACAACTACTTCGTTATCTGGAAAGTTGACAGGCACTACATTAGATCATCATTTTATTTTTTGCAAGGGCTTTCCATATGCAAATTGACATTGAGAAGCAGAAATTGCATAGCTAACTAATCCCGAGAAACTGGTCCTTTTGATCAAACTGTAGCTTTTCTTTGTGAAGATGTTGAACACTGCACAATGTAGTCAGCTTTTCTATACCATGGGAAAACCTAAGAGCAACCAGGTAGAGTAAATTTTTATACACTGTGAAAGACCTCGCATGTTACACAGAATCACAGAAATGTTTGAGTTGGAAGGGACCTTTAAAGATCTTCTAGTCCAAACCCCTGTTGTGGGCAGGGATATCTTTCGCTAGATCAGGCTGCTCAAAGCCCCTCCAACCTGACCTTGAATATTCCCAGGGATGGGCCTCCACAACTTCTCTGGGCAACCTGTCCCAGTGTCTCACCAGCCCCACTGTAAAAAATGTCTTTGCGTGTGAGGTAAACCTTCCCTCTTTCAGTTTAAAACCATTGCCCCTCGTCTACTCACTACAGGCCTTGGTAAAAAAAATCTCTCTGCATCTTTCTTATAAGCCCCTTTTATATATTGAAAGGCCTCAATAAGTTCTCCCCAGAGCCTTCTCTTCTCCAGGCTGAACAACCTCAGTTCTCTCAGCCTTTCTTCATAGGAGGGGTGTTCCAGGCCTCGGACCATTTTCGTGGCCCTCCTCTGGACCCGCTCTAACAAGCCCATGTCTGACTTGTGCTAGGGAACCCAGAGGTGGATACAGTACTCCAGGTGGGGTCTCACGAGACCAGAGTCAAGGGGGAGAATCACCTCCCTCAACCTTTCACATTGCTCTTTAACAAAATAACCACATTGTCCATTTAATATTCACAGTGTGTTAAAAGCAGAACTTTCAGAAGTACTAACATTTTTTTTTACTCTAAGACGCAGTGAGATCCAATTGGAAAAGACTTCCCATTGGAAAATTCATATTGCATAATACCATAATGTTCTCCATGAACAAGATGGAGAAGACATGGTATATATTTCTTCCTTTGTTTTTTTTCTTCCTGGTAGGCAGTCAGAACTCTTTGTCTGCTTGGCTGTGACTCACACAACCCTCTCATTGCTGCTTTATGTGTTGCTTATTCTACCTGTTCACTTCCCACTCTTAGACCATAAGTACTTTGAATAGGGCTTGAGTTTAACTGTACCTGCGTACAATCAATAAGGACAAGCAGATTCACATTTTTTATGAGGGGGGACTCTACACAGTGGCCATGGTATCTAGACATTAAGATTTACAATTATATCAACCTGCTGTTCAATAACTCAAGATATATGCAGAGGTTTTACAGAATTCAGAAGAGAGTAGATTTTGTTGAGTGTATGTTTTTGACCTTGAACTCTTTTCTGAGTAATTGTCTGGCACTAATGTAAATGCTCCAACTAAAACTGGCATCAAACATCTCTGGTGGAGTGGAGAAATTTGGAGGTTCTATGTATACAGCTCATGAAAATTAGGAAAGCAGAGGGCAAAAAGACTGAATACTTTCTGTGGTCTCCTAATAAAATTATTAAGTGCCTCCTTTTATTTCCTTGCAGGTAGTACTCCTCTCAGGAGCAGTTGATGCCTGTCCTGAGGTGGCCACAGATTTAGAACAGAATTCAATTACAGAGTCGTCTATGAAATGTTAAAGACCAACCCTAATTTTAACACCAACATGACCAAGCTCTCATGTATCATTTATAATATGTCCTTTCACATCCAGTGTCTTCCTTTACTCTTACTGACAGTCTCTTGTGTTCAACATAGTGTTGAGCTTTGACTTGTTATGACCACCATAAAATGCTTCAAGACGTGTGCTGCCATTTTCTTTCCTCAAAATACCTGCTGCTTTTTCCAGATAATTACTGTCACCTGCTTTTGAAATGCCTTCAAAGTTCAGGTGCCTGGGGTCAGTTAACTAATGCAGTGCCTATCTTTGTTGACAGAAGTGGTCTGTCTGTGTCTGAGCCAAAAGCAGCAAAGATGAGTCAAAGAAGCAAATGACAATTTCACGGAGGCATTGCAGTTTTGGGGAAATTTTAAAAACACCTGTTTAAAAACTCCTGTGCCATTCAAAAGTGCTAAAACAAAACAAAAATTAACATTACTGTACTGTGTTGGGCTGGGATGGAGTTTCCTTTCTAACAGGCCATATAGGGCTGCATTTCAGATCTGTGACCCAAACAGCATTGATAACACACCAATGTTTTAGCTGTTGCTGAACAGTGCTGCCACAGCATCGATGTCTTCTTTGTTTCTCTCTGCTCTTTCAATGAGTATATGGGGGCTGGGCAAGATACTGGGATTCGACACAGCTGGGACAACTGACCCAAAGTGACCAAAGAGATATTCCATATCATATGACATCATGCTCAGTGATAAAACTGCAGGAGGTGGAGCTTTTTCCAAAGTAACCACTGCTTGGAGACTGACTGGGCATCAGTCTGCTGGTGGGAGGTGGTGAGATTGCTGTTGCATCACTTTTTCTTCTTTCCTTTTTCCCCTTCATTTGTTAGATGGTCTTTATCTCAACCCATGAGCTTTTCTTGCTTTTGCCCTTCTAATTCTCTACCCCAACCCTCTGGGAGGGACTGAGCAAGCAACTGGATGGTGTTTTAGTTGCTAGCTGGGGTCAACCCAGCACAGTCCCCAAAAGGTTATTCAGACTATAAAGGACATATCCAAAAGCTTTTTATGAAACAAAACCAAAAAAGGCTCCGTTCCATGAAAAAGATTTGAAAAAAAGGCCAACAGAGGAGCACTGGCGTGAGTACAGAAGCATTTTTCAGCTGTGCTGGATGTTGGTAGTCTTGTCACAAACTGTTGGACACTGCCTTCTGTAGTGCTGGACAAGCAATGCAATGGGGCAGTTTTCTATAATTATTTACTATCTATAGGTAGTGTCTATAGTACTATCCTACTATCCATGTTTAGAAAACTCAAGACAAGATTGTGCTGACCAGAAGTAAAACAAGCAAATATCTACGTTAGTAGGTATTGTAGAGCAAAAGGAGTAGATCTGCGTATCTGCACAGCAAAACATTTAGGGCTGACATTCACATTACACAGATTCAGGCTGTTTTACTTTAGATTAGCCCTAGATTGGTCCTGTGGACTGAAAGTGTGGAGCAGGTGACACATACTAGGAGAGTCTCCGGACAGTAAATTTTGGTTAGGTCCTTTCCAAAAGAAAACTCATTATCATGCTCTGAAAGAGCTCCATGAAATGAACAAGTGTGTAATACATGGATATGATGGGGAAATTCTCTCTTATAGCAGGCTCTTGATCCCAGATGAAGTGGAATGCACTTGTGTGGTCAATACGTGGATAGGCAGTTTCCAGAAATGATGGTGGTCTTTCATGAAGCCACAACCAACACTGATTAAAATTTGAATTAAAGCTTACAAAATGTAAGCCATAATGCATTCCATTTAATGTTGAGAATCACTGAGGATCTATGTTAATGGGTAAGGAGTTCTTTTTGTCTGAGGCAGGGCATGTCTTTCTGTTTGGTCATTACACAGGTCCTGGCTTTCTGCCATCTGACACTGAGGAGATTTTACTTTCAAGAGGACTAAAAAGGCTGGCCACATTTACCAAATGTGTTTGTGTTTAATTATCTCTTGTGACATTTTTCTTGTGTCGAGGAAAGGGGTGTTGGAAAGCAATGAACTAACCCTTCATCCAGGCCAAGGTATTGTAGGAAGTGGGATGGAACACAGTTCTTCTAACCGAGATTTCCAAGTGACTGAGGCAGCCGAGCCTGCTTGGATCTGCTCAGGTCACTGAGCTGGCAGATTCCTCTAATTGCAGCACGAGGCTAGTCTTTGCCATTACTAGTCTTTGCCTTAGACTCCCCAAAGAGGACTGCTACAGGATGACTAGCTGCTCTGTTCCCCTAATGATGGTTGATTGCATGAATTGTATTCTTTGACTAATTATGATTTAATTTGGAGTAAAAAAAGTCCAAAGCCAGAGGTGACTGTTAGCTGATCCAGCTGGAGCCTGCTTTTCTAAGCAAGCAGCTGAGCATGTCTATTCTTAAACCACTGAGATTTACTTTAGTTAGATGAAATGGTTGTGGTCATTGGGAGACTTAGCTGAGAACTACTGGCAGGACATATCTGAAGTTAATATCTCCAAAACTCAGAAAGTACACAGAAATTTTTATTTTCCTTTATTCCTGTTTACTTGTGTAGAATCTCTGAGAAACAACATAAATAAAGAATTTGTGCTGATGCCTTCTTGGCTTCTTCTCCATTAAATCTGTATTTCCAGGTATCAGTGGATGAAAAGTAATGGTGGAGAGCAGGGTGCTGTCCCAGAGCTCTTTGAATCCCAGGGAAAATGTTGCAGGTCAGGTGTAAAGGAATTCAGTCACTGAGTTTCCATGTGATACCACCAACATAACGACAGCGACAGCCCTTTTGTACAGTAAAATAATGTGTTCAATATAGTTTGGAGCAGAGAAAGGGTTTCTTCATGTCTGTGGAAAACCAGGCAGATTTTGTCCCTCTGCCTGAAATATGAGGAAGCAACTAGAGGAAATCCCGGAGTCTCTCTCAGTGACAGCAAACTTTGTAAATGTGGGTGTACATGTAGGACGGGCAGATACAACAGAAGACCTACTGAAGTCCATGTCCCCCAGCAGGGTTTTGCACATTTGTGTTGTATTCCCTGTGCAGAGTCAGAGGCAGTGCACTCCAGCATCAGCACCTGCTTCTGTTCATGTATTTTCAGTGTGACTAGTCTAATAAGGATTAATTGTCTCTGTATATGGTTCTTTTAACAGTAAGAGTGGAATTTTTCCATTTTACACATGGCAGAGGAGGTTAATGACCTGGAAATTCACAAGCACTCTATCATAATTATATCAGTCATTAAATCTCTAATGGTATTTTTTTTAAATAGAAACCATAAACACTTGTCTCAGTGTTCCCACTGTTGTCTCACGCTCCAAGCTTCTCTGTACCTTTTTGTATTTGCTGAACCCAATAGAAGCTAAGGATGCTAAACTTCATGTAGAAATGAGGTTGGAAGATCAAGGATGTGTTTCATTTAATATCCTGCTTCTGAAATTAGCTCCATTTTCAGGGAGCATTAGGGTAGCATCTAAAGAGTGGACTGGCTGGCCAGTGAGGACATGTTGGGCTCCATTCTTCTCGGTCAATGGTTAGTTTTATAGCTGTGGACATGCCACTTCAGTCTTTTGTGCCTTTATTTCTTCTGACTTTTAGTTTCCTTAATTACTGCATTTGAATTAATTTCAGCATAAAACCTGCATGTTCAGGAAAAGGGCCTTGCTTGCTGCTGTTATACAAAAAAAAAACCCCAAACCTGCAAAGCTACAGAGGCCACCATTCAAGGACCACTTGGAAAATTTCTGGTAGTATAAAAAGTGAGACCAGGTAAAAATACTGACTAATGGCTGAAAAGAATAACTCTCTGACAAAATTTATGGTGGATTTTTTGGTAGTTTTGGTTTGGATTGGTTTGGTTTACATAAACTATTTAGGAAATGCATTTTAACAAGGGGGAAGTCAAATGATCTGCTCTGAAAAGACAAATATCCTTTCCTTTGGTGAAAAGCCAGTCTTGGAGATCAGAGGTCTTGGAGGTCTCAGCTCCTGTTTCATCTGTCTTAGGTTTCCTGTAACACTGTGAAAGATTCTTAGCCATTTTCCTTCACTAATCAATTATATCAACCATGTGCCACTGCATTTGCATGGATATTTATGCTACATATAAATCTGCAAAAATACAATGGTAAATTACATCATCTTTATCTGGATAAGAGCAATGTAATCTTGCTACTTAAATTTTGCTGGACTGAAACATCCTCATGTTGACTTGTTTCTTGCATAGTGTAATCAACAAAAGTGGGTCCTTTTGTAAAGTAATTTATTAATCTACATGATCAATAATCTGCACCTTTCAGTATGTAAAGAACTGTGAATTCCTTGAATGGAATATGCCCGTGCTTGTGAAATTTTGATTACAGACTTTTAACTAAAAATTATACTGCTAGAAAGAGTACTGTGTTGCTATTCTTTCTCATCATATATTTTTGATATGTTTATTATTTTCACATTTTTCAGCTTCATTACTGCTGATGTTGTAGATGTGCAACAGTGTCACTGCATTCTTTCTTTGTGCCCCCGGACTTGGTGCAAACAGAAGGCATAATCTGGAGTGGAACGAGCAATAAATACTAGAGGAAAATGTCAGCTTTTTCACAGAAATATTTTCATTATACAATAGTCTACCATTGCCAGGAAAATGCGGTGTGCTTTGGTGTTGCATCATCTCTCACAGATAAGCAAATGGTGAAGTTGGGGATTTCTGTGGAGGATAACTGGGGATGGATCAGCCTGCATGCCTGCTGTCTCTAAACATGGCCAGTGCTTGCTGCTTCAGGAAAAGAGGTAAGCAGCCCTCTCACCTGATGCCTTTATGGAGGGTTTATATGCTCTCTCACTTCTTCCCATATGACGGTGTTGGTATAGTTCCTGATGTTTGTGTCCATTCATTACATTCATGTGTTAATGTTGCTGGATTGTCGGCTGCAATGGTTTCTTCTGGCATGAGTCCTAGCGTCCAGTCACACATGATGCAAAACCAGTATTTTCTTTTGTGATTCTTGAAGTCTGCGCCATAGCGTTTCATTGAGTATTGTGTCAAGAAAACCCCTGTCCAACTTCAGTATTCAATTTGCTGATGTCTTTTATCACGCTTTCCTTCATTCTTTGTGATTAAAAACTTGATCACTCTCCTTCAGACAAAGATCTCTCTGCTCCTCCCATTTGAGATTATAATTTTCCTCTGAACAGCTAGTTCTGCAATAGCTTTACTGCAGAACTCCTCACTCACCCTTTGTGCTGTCTTCAAAATACTCATAATGATTTTAAGTTTTCAGGCTGGAAAGCTTTGTCATGAAAGACCTTTAAAATGCATGGAAATGTAATATTTCTCTTCTTTTCTCTGTGACATATTAGAAGCATGGTTAAATATATTACTGAGAGCTCATCATTGCTGACTAATAAATGGTATAGCTTTACCATGCTTTGCGCGGTATAGTATCAGGATGATTTAGTGCCTGTAATTCTTTCTGCTTCTGGTGCCATATTTCTTCTACCCCTAAGAAGTGTTTTTGTCTAACATAACAACTTCCACTTTCCTTTCTTTCCTCAGCTTCAGTATTTCATCTGAGATAATTTCCTCTGTATTTATCTCCTCTTTCCCTTCTGCTCAAGCATAGTGCTGATTCAATTTTATAATGGAGAAAACAGAATATGTTTTTCCAAGTGTTAAAGGAGTCCTCAGGCTTTTGAAATATTTTCCTGAAGAGTAA
This sequence comes from Butorides virescens, assembly GCA_017310255.1. Lineage (NCBI taxonomy): Eukaryota > Metazoa > Chordata > Aves > Pelecaniformes > Ardeidae > Butorides > Butorides virescens. The sequence goes on from JADKXX010008844.1 coordinate 8,819, forward strand.
TCTAGCTGATTTAATAGCACAACTGGAACTATGTTATGTCTAGATTAGAAAGCACAAAAGGAAGCTGTCGTAGAAATATTAGACTGGTCTTCTCCAAGATATCTCTTTTCTTTCAGACCTACAAGCAAGGTACATTTTGCAAAAGGGAAGAAACTGCTGAAATTTTTGACAACTCTGCTTTTTATTAATAGCTGAGTACTTTAGACCCATTAGAGAAAACTCTGCTGGTTTTCTCAGAGAAGTTTTTCTCTTAGACCACTATGAAGTTCCAAGGATTTCATTGTTTGAGGACATGGATGTATCATTTTCAATTAGTAATTTGTTTGACTATCATGATTATTTTCACTTTATGATTATAAAAAGTCTGGGAGCTTTCAGTGATACTTTAACCTTCATTTTATTTTGGTGCACAGCTGTCTGAAGATTATTGGCAAAAATGTAATTGCAAATATTTGGCAATAAGTTAATTTCTCTCACTATGTTATTCACACTCACTAATGGGATACTTTCTGAAACTAAATAGATGTCCATGTTTAGTTGCAAAAATCTTTTAAAGGCTTTTATAATTCCATATTTGCTATTTTGTTTAACTATACCAGCCAATGCAAAAGAGAAGCCATGTCACCCATTTCTGTGATCCTTAGTTCACACAAAACTATTTCTGCTTTCTGCTTGGCGACTGATTGCGTTACCCAGCTTTGGGTATCTAAACCGCCTTAAGCTTCACTTATATTTAATAACAATAAAGAGGCTTCTGCTAAAGGAAAGTCTAAAAAGAAAAGAATATTCAAGAGTTCTTCTCCACTGATCATGAAGAAAACCTAGTAAAGCCAGTATCCATCAATGTTAAGCACATGCGTTGTGTCTTGGGGGTTAAGAACTGTGATCGCCATCATTATGTTCCCACAAAAGGATATACAGAAGGGAAGGTCATCTCATGATGCAGCTGATCCAAAGCACAAGCCAAGTGAAGATACAGTCCCCTGATTTAAATGTATGTTAAAATTAACACAAATCTTGTGCTTTCCTGGTGAATGCTGGATTGCAGTGAGGATCTGAACCTGTGCTGTTTCACAGGGTAAGGCAGCTCCTGTATTATATTACAGAGAAAGGAACAGAAAATGCCCCTTCTGGAGGTAAGCATTAAACCAAGTAAGACAAAACTCCCGTAGGTAGGTGGCAGTTTGCAAATGCAGCTTGGTCTAGTTGCAGCGAGCAGAGAGAATGACCTCCAGCGCACGGTGTAATTATTCTGATCGACGCCCTTTCCTAAACTAAGATTGTGTCATTTCTCATAGCTCGTGGCTTGTGGAAAGGCCTTTTTCTGCTCAGCCTCATCAGAAGAAGAGTAATTGACTTTCTGTATTGTTTTGATGACAAGTCCACTCCAAATATTAGATTTTCCTTTTAGACTTGATAATTTGACATGGTTTTGATACCAAAGTCATTCTCTGTATGTTTAATTAGAAGACCTCTAAGAGGGCTATTTACATTTAATTCTGTGGTTAATATTTGGCATTCTCTCTGGTTTTATTCCAGGCTTACAATACAACCTCTATGTGGTCTAGAATTAATTTAACTTATAAGTAATTTACCTAATTAATTTACCTGATAAGCCTCCCTGTCTCCTTTTATAACTCTGTTTTTAACCAAGCTGGTGAAATCTAGTAACACTGAGAACATGCTCAGCAATATTAAAAGACTTTGAATGTTGTATCAGGGCCCCAAGGCAGTGTGACAGATAACATATCTTCTCTGCAGTGTCTGATGGATGGATGGTAATATGTCACGTATGCTTCATAAAGCTTAACTGCTTGCAGAGAAAGTATTAACCTTAAGCATCAGCACAGAAATGAGTTCCAGGCTTGAATTGTCCATATCTCTTAAAAAAGTTTATGGGATAGGATCCTGGATTTACTGGCCTTCAGACCTGACCAGCCATGGCCAGTCCTTTGTTGCCATATTCCCTTGGCCCTCTGAAAGTATTGCAGACTTGGTCTAAAGAGGAGCTATGTCGTGCAAGTCAGTGTCAAGGCCTTCACACTCTACACCACCAGGAAACAGAAAGTCAGAGAAAACAGCAAAGAGGAAATTGAGGAAAACTGCTCAGTCAATACGACAGGAAAAAAAAAAAAAAAAAGCACCTCAGTACATGCTTATTTTTTTCATCACTGTTTAAATAGTGAGATTTATAACAGCTACATCAAAAAAAAAGAAAAAAAGAAAAAGTTTGAGACAACTTCTGCCCTGACATTTGAAAAGTTATCCTTAGGAGAACTTGTTAGACCAGCCGTCCTTTCTTTGATACAGAGGCTGGTGGATTTTTTGTTTATCAGGCATGGCTATTTTAAATTACTTTCATGACAAACTTCTTTCCCCTTCCGTCCTTTTCTGCAGGGAGACATCCAGACTTATGAAAACAGCAAAAGAGGATACTTGGAGAAAATTCTGAGTGCAGTTTCAGCCTTTTCATAGCAATCTTCTCTGTCTCCCTCTTGCTTCCAGCTCCCTGCTGGCTAATGCTGCTGGAAATACATCTTGGACTTCACTGTCCAACAGAAGGGACAGTTTCTGTGCGGAGCTGGTACTCTGGATGCTTGCAAGTTTAACAGCTCTTGTTACAAAGGGATATTCAAATACATTTCATTTTGTTGACGTCTCTGGATTCACAGTATTTCCTCTGCTTGAAGCACTATCAGCTGATAAATCCCTGGTCTCCTACCCAGCCCTCTTCCCTGACACCTTCCCTGACACATGGACTTTTTAAAAGGATATTTGAGAGACAATCAGCTGCATTGACTGCAAAGGAAGAATTTATTACCTGTATCACAAGATGAGGAGGATTGCAGGTGGTCCAAATATTGACTACTCTGAAAAGGCTTAGTAGAATCAGTCTTTTTAAACCATTACTAATGGAAATTTAGATTCCAACTGTGTGAAATTAATTGATTGGCTTTCTTTCTGCAATATCCAAGCTTTGTGCTAACTGGATAATGGTTTCTTATTAAAACTGAATCTTCACCAAGGATTTTCAGCAAAGAAAGAGGCAAAATGAGCCAGCAGATGAGCAGAAGCGGGTATTTTAGCTGTAACTGAAAAAAAAAAAAATAAAACAAGGTACAAGAAAAATATCTTTGGAAATCCAGTGTTTACTACTCTTGAGATTATGTTGAAAACAGACTGTCTGTGTTACCAAAGCACCCACAGTTTCACCTCCTTTACGCAGTCAGGCCGTCACACAAGCAAAGCAGCCTCACCACAGGCGGGGTCAGTTTGTGCTGGGCAATGGGTGAGGCGGTCATGCCCCACCACCCACCGCTTGCTGGAGTGCAGGGACCGCAGCAAAAGTGCGGCACCGCAGGCTGACATCCACACGTAACATCCCCATTCAGTGGGAAACATTCTCACAGAGCACTGCCCTACCATCACGCTTTTTTCAGGATTAAGCTGAAATCTCTCCAGGGATGGTCTGCAGCAGCTCAGACTGGCACCAGCTAAGGGATGTCTGCACCATCCTCTGTGGCTCAACTGCCTCAGGAGCTCATGCTCTCGGATGCTTTCGCCCATCCCTATATGGTACCAACAAATCTCCTTTTGCTCACGGAGGGCATGCTGCAAAGCGTAGCCCCTGCGTCAGGGCTGTGGAAGGGGCAGGCGGGGAGGGTGGACACGTAACACAGTGAATGTCCCATTCTCCTTGTGTGCCCGGAAGGAAGAGCCAGTGCCCACCACTGGTACTAGTTCTGGACAAAGCTGATCACCAGTTTATGCGATGCACCAGTGCAACCAGGGCAGAAAGCAGATGCTTTTCAATCGTGGTGGAACTCTCAGGACTGTTGTGCTTATGGCCCCTCTTTGGTGTCAAAGCAGGCTGAGGGTTGAAGCCCACCAACTGGATTACACCAGCCAGAAACACAAATACTCATGTATTTGTCAGTCTGATGGGCTGCTTTCCATGACAGCATTTTCATTTTATAAATCTCCCTCTTTGGACAGTTATGTGTATAATTCTTTCTCTAGTCCTTCAAAATCCCTCAGAAGAGCCATAGTTTTTCCCTCTCTCTTGCCTTTTCTTCCCCTACCTCTGTCTCCACTTGCTTTTCTTCATTATTCTTTTGTCATTTCAACCAAGAGTAATGATGTTGGTGGGCCTGGAGAATTCCTGAAATAAATATCTTCTCCTACTGACCCATTCTAAGCATCATTTTGGATTTTAATCACATGCAGAAGGTGCTTTTTCTCTCTCAGCCTCCTCTGCCATAAGCACCCCTCTTAGATATACAACATACAAGATCTGTGGTGTGGATGAAACTGCAAGTCACTTCACTGCTGTTTTCCTCTACTTAGCAATAAAATAACAAATAAATTAAAAAATCACCTAAGAAAAGCTTTTTCTGTTGCTGTGATGAACACTTAGAAGCTTCTATGTATAAAATCAGACCCTGTAAATGTAAAAAAACCCACTTTTTTTTAATAGGAAAAAGGAAAGTAATAACAGGAGAAGAACCTGGTTCAAAATCTTCAGAAAAGTTAACTCAGAAAGTTTCCATGAAACCCTGTATGTAAAGCACAGACTGGGTCTCTTGGACTTGATCACGCATACAAACCTGCAAAGGTATATGAGCTTTGCTAAAAAAGTGAATACTGATCTGTACCAATAAAGGGAAAAGCTACTCCCGTAGTTAGGTTAACTCATGTTCCATCACAAATGTGCCCCTGTGTTATGATAATTATTGATTTGTTGAGAAAATCATGTGACAAACATGGTGTGGTGCACAACCTACTTAAAGATTTGGAGAAAGAAGCTCCCTCAGGAAGAAGGTTGGTGCCCTGGTTACAGGGGTTGTCAATGTCTGCCCTGAATTTTCACAGGAGTCTCAGTAAATTAACCGAGGTAGTCAAGCTCCAGTGCTTCTCCCTGGATGTTAGGTCCCTAATTCCCTTGGGTGCTTTTGACAGCTGAAGAAAAGAGATAAATTGTATGGTTACTAGAGGTCAGCAAAGGTCATTCTCTCAGAGTGAGGAAAAAAATGAAATTTAACCTTGATGCTCCTGTTCTAAACATTTCTTAACACTGACTTCATCATATAACTTTAGGGACTGTTTTACTAGGAGAATAAATGACCATTATAAAGAGGTGGGGTTGTTCCAGTTCATGGCACAGTTTGAAAACTGTTTGCTCTCCTTTTCCTTTCCAAACAGAAAAACAATCAAAACCTCTAAAATTCTTTTGATAAAAATAATATAAAATAAAAACATTGAATTGAAACATGGAGGGAAACACACAATTTCAGCAACATGAGAAGTGTTCAGAAGCATATGTGAGTGAAATCTGATGAAGTGCAAGATAAGAAACCACAGGTTCATGGTTTTGCTTTTATCTAGGCTGAAATCATTTGTTCACCACAGATTAACTGAAGTTAGAAGCCAGTTCCCCCTCGCCTAGGGGCCGGGTCTTTGCCCAACAAGCAGTAGACTGTGAATATCTTCTCCTCTTTTATTTTCCAGTGTGACAGAAATCTTCAATGAAACTCCACATTGTCCCAAATATTCTGATCACCCCTTGCTAGGGGTTATTCTTTGTCAATGCTGTATCTGGCTGGAGGCTAACATTGCAGGGAGGTGGGTGTTTCAACATCCTGTACATCTAAGACCACCTTGCTCTCCATCACTCTGCCTTTGGAATGGAGATCATCCTGGCCGTGCTGATTGATGATATTTTAGTCACCAGATCTAGTGATCAGATATTCCTGGTGATATCATTTTTTTCCTCTGCTCTGGATAAGGCAGAACAAGCAGATACAGCTACAGGATCAGGACTTCAATTTTAAAATTGGACTTTATGCCAGAAATACAGAAACAGAGAATCCTTCTTACTTCTAAGAAAAAGGGAAAAGATTGTATTTTTTTTTAATCATTTTGACAAAAAGGTCAAAATTTCTCTTGCAAGTAAACAAAAAATAGGTTGTGACAAGCAGAAATAATGGAACATGAGTCACAGGAAAAAAAATAAAAAGAGAGGTGTTATATTGGGTTTCTGTGGCAAGGTCTTGGTAGTGGGTGAGCTACAGGGGTGGCTTCTGTGAGAAGCTGCTAGAAGTTTTCCCTGTGTCCGCCACTGGCCAAGGCCAAGCCAATCAGCGACGGTGGAAGCGCCTCTGGGATAACATATTTAAGAAGGAAAAAAAATGGCTGCATCTCAGTAGCTAGAGAGAGAAGAGAAGTGAGAGGATGTGAGAGAGAAAAGCTCTGTAGACACCAAGGTCAGTGCAGCAGGAGGGCAGGAGGGGCTCCAGGCGCTGGAGCAGAGATTCCCCTGCAGCCCGTGGTGAAGACCATGGTGGGGCAGGCTGTGCCCCTGCAGCCCAGGGAGGCCCACGGGGGAGCAGATCTCCACCTGTAGCCCGGGGAGGACCCCACGCTGGAGTGGGTGGACACCCAAAGGAAGGAGGCTGTGACCCTGTGGGAAGCCTGTGCTAGATCAGGTTCCTGGCAAGACTTTGTGGACCCGTGGGGGAGGATCCCATGCTGGAGCAGGTTTGCTGGCAGAATTTGTGACCCCGCAGGAGACCCAATGCTCCTGAGGGACTTCCCCCTGTGGGAGGGATGGACCCATGCTGGAGCAGTTCGTGAAAAACTGTAGCCCGTGGGAAGGACCCACGTTGGAGAAGTTCGTGGAGGACTGTCTCCCATGAGAGGGACCCCACGCTGGAGCAGGGGAAGAGTCCTCTCCCGAGGAAGAAGAAGCAGCAGGGACAACATGTGATGAACTGACCCCAACCCCCATTCCCATCCCCTTGTGCTGCTGGGGGGAGTAGGTAGGGAAACTGGGAGTGAAGTTGAGCCCAGGAAGAAGGGAAGGGTGGGGGGAAGGTGTTGTAAGATTTAGCAGTTTTTATCCTTTCCTTCTCTGATTGTGATTGATAATAAATTAAATTAATTTTATCAAGTTGAGTCTGTTTTGCCCACGATGGTAACTGACAAATGATCTCTCCCTGTCCTTGTCTCAACCCATGAGCCCTTTGACCTACTTTTCTCTCCCCTGTCCGGGTAAAGAGGGGAATGATAGAGTGGCTTTGGTGGGTCCCTGGCATCCACCACATGTGTAAAGGCAAGTAAATCTGGGTCAAATTCAGAGATACTGGGTAGATATGGAACATTCATTGTTCAGTCCAACAACAAGAAAGAATCAAAAAAAAAAAAAAAAGGAAAAGGAAGAGCCAGATTTTTGGCCTAAGACACTGACCTTACTGAAAGAGATTTGGAGAGTTGTGGAGCAAACTAGTTCTAAGGAATCTTTTTCTTGGCTTGTATTGAGCTATCTCCAAAGGTCAGGGAGAATGTAGGGAGAAAGCTGCTTGGAAGACCAACAGGGAAATGTGAAAACATCCTAAATATTCCTCAGTGACACCCAGGAAACAAAGTTCTCCCTCTCTTCTTCCTTCCTCTGAGTCCATGTAAAGCCACATGTTGTCTCTACTTTCTTTGTCTGTTGTTATGTAGTGTATAAGTCACCCGATAATATCTCAAAGTTCTGTCTCAGCTGTAGTCAATACCAAACACCAGCCTCTTCTGCTACCTAAAGCCTCTCTTGATTCTCATACAATGTCAACAGCCAGGGGTATCATAACACTGGTATGTCCCTCGCTCACCCAAAAAGGGAAAAAAAAAAATAAAGTCAGTTTCCTTTTGGTGATGAATCACATATTTGCATTAGAAGAGACAGCAACCATAACCCCACTCGTCCGTTATATTTTTTGTGATATAAAGCCATCACTATTTTTACAAGTCAATCCAACAGAGACCACTTTCCGTTGCCTTGTGATCTGCTGAAGAAACGCTGACTACCATTAGCTTGCAAAGCCTGTGCAGTGGTAATGACAAAACGAAGGCAGCCGAGGCACCCTCCAGGTGTAAGCTGGCAGGCAGCTCACTTGCTTTTCAGTACGTCACTACAAAAGGGGAAGGAAGGGAGCTGTACAAAAGGGCAGATATTTTCAAGAGGAAGGGCAAACAACCCCATTTATTTTGCTTTCCCCCAAATTACTTTTCTCTCTCTGTCAAGTCCTCTGTAGCTGAACACTTCAGGGTGTATGTTTTACAAACTACTGTTGCCACTTACTTTACCAAAAGCTCTCAAGATGCTGTCCGGCTTACCTGCTTATGAACACGGTGGAGTACATGTTTTTGATCCTCCTGCGGTTTAAGCACATGTGTTTCAGGAAGGGGTAGATCAAAGGCAATATGGATCAATGTGCTCTGGCCTTCATTATTGTATTCAACTCCACAACAGTGAGCAGTGTCCTGATCTGAACTACCGGGACAGCTCTGATAGTTTTTGAGTTTGGGGATTTTCTATTTCTAAGAGGAATTAAAGGCATAATCATTATATCTGGGAAAAAATAGTGCTTGTGGTTTGGAGATAAGAAGCAGCAGACATAAGTGAAACATGAACCTGGAGATTAAAAAAAAAAAATTCACTCTGAGGACAGGAGCAGGTTGTGCAGGAGGTTTGGGGCTGGCTGTTGTTGGAGTCCCTTCACGAACTGGACATGGCCCTGAGTACCCTGGTTTGATCTCACAGCTGACCCTGTTCTGAGCAAGAAGTTGGACTCCAACCTGAATTCTTCTTCCTTTTCTTCTCTTCTTCTTTTTTTTTTTTTTTTTTAATTAAAAGACCTGTGTAGAAACAATACCATTTATATCTTTCTTTGGCAAAACAAAGTGGTAGCAGGATAAATTTCTAATACTCAAAAGGTATTACAGTCCTCATTAGTGGGTAGGAGACCAAGGTTCAGCATTTCCCAGTGTTTGAGGGTACCCAGACTCACATGTTGTCTCACTACCTGGCCACAGAGGTTATTTGGGAGCAGCGCTGTTTTCTACAGTGCCTATAAAATGGCCTTTATTTTGCATAGGACCTTGTGCCAGAGAGGAAAAACAGTCAGATTCTCTTGCATCAAAAAGGCAATTTCCCTGTGATTCATTGCCTGCAATGCAGAGGTTTGTTTTGCCAAAATCTTTACAGGGATCTTCCTTGACTTGGGAGTCCGGTTCCCAATGAATTACTTAATAAGACCATCTTTGCTTATTAGCCAAAGTCAGATAGACCTGGATTCATATATTTCTGCCAAACTTTAAAGTCTGTTGTTACCTATATTTCAAGCAGATTTTACTTTCTTTTGAGGAAAGGCAACACTTTGATTTGTATACTATGTCAGAAGAATATGCTATTTGAGCTGACAAAATTGTCTGCCTCATTCAGCAAGACAGAAAGAGTGATTTTCAGGCTTAAATGCTAGAGGTACATATGTCAACTATGTATAAAAATTACAGGAGAGGAGCATTTTTCTTGTCACAGTGCCAGCAGGTTTCTCCGAGCCGAGAGGAGTGTTTTCTAGATAGTTTCAGGTGTGGCATTGTTTAATGCTTGCATGATGGGAGCAACAGGAGACTCCAGGCATGTCCAGACCCCCACCATGGCAAGGCCTGTGTGCATGCACACGAACAGACAGTCAGCATTTTATTAAGCAGGATGGCATCTCACTTTCCTGTAAGTACTGTTTCATATCCCTCACACCACTTTGTCACCTGCCACAATCACAGGAATGATGCAATTGAAGGCTGTCCCTACTCTGGTGCTGATGTGACCAAAATGAAGATAGACACCACCAGCAAAATACATCTAGGATATAAAGGAGGTGATTGAGCTGACTTTTTGGGTATCAATAATGCAAGAGACAGCAGCCCTGGTGATGCCTTGGCAGAGGTGGGTGGTCTCTTGGTGTCACCTGTTCTTAAAAACGGGGTTATTCTGATCTGAGAAATGTATGCGAGGAAACTGATGATTTCACTTCATGCTTGTAGAATGGAACCTAAATGTGAACCTGTAGCTGAGATTTGTCTTCCATCAGGTATTCCCAGATACAGAGATTTCAGTAGGAAAAGAAGGACGAGTGACTTACTCAAACACTGCTAGTTCAGGTTAATTCTCTACTGTTACAAGTGAGAAGCACACGGCTGGGCTCTAAATGTCATTTTTGGGGCATCTTCTAATTTACCTGCCTAATTTAAAAGGCTGCCCCCTACTCTAGAGCCAATGAGGGAAATCAAATTCCTCCAGAGGGTAATTCAGGACAACTGAACTATACAGTGCTGAGCACATTACCGGCCTGAATTCATTACTATTTACCTGCTAAATTTCACCTAAGCTACACTTCTGATTAAAATGGAGCATGTGCTTGACTGTAGCAGCTAGCTTCCTCTGAATCAACCTAACGCAGGAACAAAAATTCTCTTTTCCTTCAGTAAAAGAATACAATGTGCCAATACACTCAAAATTTGCTTCCTTAACTTTATTCTTGGTTGACACATTACCAAAATATATGAAGATGGTTTGGGGGAGGAAGAGGTTATGCACTATTGCTATATAAAAGCTACACTGTTTTTTCAGTCTGCCACTGTGTCGTGCATTCACTATACTTTTTCCACACCAGAAAGCCAACGCTCCCGATGCATTAACGCTATGGCTTGGGGTTTCTACTGTACACAAAGTCAGATTTATTTTCCTGTTTCTGAAATTTAAATTTTTTTGACTTTATGACCACTTTAAAACATAGCCTTGCGGTTCCCACCTCTGTGACCTAAAACTTTCTGCCAGTAGTTTATAGTCATGCATGTCTTTAGCATATACCCATTCCTTTTTGCTGTTCCAACATGTTTCAGGCAAAACACAGAGGGTTCTAAGTGAAATATTTTGGGGTTCTAGTTCTTGGTCTATGCATTCATACTCTTTATTACCTTCCTCCAGATTTATCATGACTTAATGTTTTATATTCTTCAAAATGACGTTGAGAATGAAGAAACAAAATCCAATATTTGAAGGGATTTAAACTGCTCCCCATTAGCTCTGCCTTAATTAGCACCTACCTCAGTCTTGTTGCGCAGGAGTACCCAAGTATCCACCCCCCAAACCATATCCTGGCTTCATCCTGCTCCGGGAGCTATAGTTTGCCTCGGTGCAGGCCTGTTTCCATCTGACCTCATGTTACATTTTGGCAGTCCACTTCTGCAACCATCTTCTCTTGCCAGCTGTATTTTTTCCTTTCCTTTAAACAGTGGTCACACTTGCTTTTCTGTCTCAAATATTTCTAGTTGTCTTTATCTGACCAAAGGCTAATCAGACATCTCAATTTCTCCTCAATTCCTTTGTTTTAAAGCAAAATAAAGCCAAAAGACATAGTCACGCAGTCTTCAAGGTACCTGGCCAGTTTTTTGGTTGTCTCATGTGTGTCTGGATAACTCAAAAGCATCTTTTTCTCTTTTTTCCCCACTTACAATAAGATCTGAGGTGGTTACTAAATTGGTTTCACATCGCTATCTGTCCATCAGGATGTGAAGATGGAAAACAATTTTTTAAATTCGCTATGACAAAAGATTTTATTTGTTAAAAGGATTAGATCCTTTTGAAACTGTTACAGAATTTATGGCAACAACAACAACAAAATTTCAAAAAAAGAAATGCACTTGGATTTTTAAAAGTGCTTTGTGACAGTGTTTCCATTCGTCTTGCTTAAGAAAGGAAAATCAACTAAACAAATGAAACAATCTCAAGGCCTAACCTTTTTTGGTGTTGTCTAGAAACAAAATGTGAACAAAATAGTTCAATTGCATTTTCATTTTGCAGAAGAAACTGGAGACCCTTCGGGGTTTGGCTTAGTTAGTTAGTTACTTTCATGTGGCAACTGAACAGCTTACCCGTGCTTCTCGAGTTACAGCAGATGCTGTGTGTTGGACTGTCATTTTATTTACAGCCGGTAAGATCTTCTCCTTGATGACTAAATTCTAATTTTCTTAGCTTTCCTTTTGTGAAGTTCAAGGAGGACCAAGAAGCTGGATTTCCTCTGACGGTGTTGAATATTGGCTGGTTTGTGGACATGTATGAAAGGTACTTGTATGTTATAAAACGTGATGCTGTAGGACTTGAATTCCTGTGGGCCTAACACTTAAGGAAACTATACTAAACCACAAGTTGGTGTTTAATTTAATTGACCATTTATATCTTATGTATAATATAATATTTTCATTTCAATTATGTCGTTTCTGTGAACTGACCCAAAGATTGCATCAACTAAAGGGGAAGATGCTATATTCATATCGATCCTGAAATAATTCCTACTTATGCTGGGATTGAACCATGGTTTGTTTTAAATGTCAGTCTAGCACTGAGAGTGCCTGAAGGACAACTAAACTGCCTTCATAAACCAAGTTAATAAAGAATTTCCTGCAAGATCTCTATCTGCTTCTGTTTTCTCTCTGTCCTAAGGACATCACAAGTGGTCTAATGCAATTAGCAATTTTCCCATAAAGTTTAGCTGCTCCTTTTGGGGCCCAAGCTAACTTTTCACGAGTGGATGAACAGGAGAACAGCTCCTCATCTGAGGAGATGCAAATTCTGCCAGTCTGTGGAGAAGAGACTGCTCTCTGCCCAGCACACAAAATAACTTCTTTTGGTTTTTCCCACCACTTTCTTGTCAGTCGTTGGACGCTCTTGCCCATGTTTGAGCTGCTTCCAGAGAAGATCGTGGAAGCCCAGAAGTCCTTCTGAGCAATGAGTAGCCTGGGAGACAAAGGTTTGTGCTGGGAATGCAGACAGAGACAAAGATACAGCAGCATCATCCTGCTACATCAGCATCCATTTGCCTGCCTCCAGTCAATGGGCACAAATGTTTGTAAGGATTAGTAGCAAACAAGCCGAAAGAATTCTTACAGATTAAGCCGATTTATGGGAAAATGCGGCCTTATCTTCCAGTCAAAGAAGTAACAACAGTAATAGTGATATATAAAATCCATGAACCATTTAGGCATTTTTTGTTTCTTTGTAAGGTACTTCACATACCAGAGAGTCTGTTGACCTAATGTGGGACATATTTCGCTGGCAAATGGTGGAAAGGAAACTGTGTCTTGGCTGCCCATGTTCACAAATACAAGATGGAGATGGGGAGAGGCTGCTCTTTGCAGAAGGGACCTCTTTGTTGTCCCAGTAAGTCTCTTGGCAGAGTCGTGTGGCACCAGCCCTGTGAGGCTGAGACCATTTCTCATCCTGCCGTTCTCACAGTGTGACTGGATCACTGTGCTTGGGAAAACGCAGGCGCTCTTGTGATTTCTGGTGTGAGCACAGTACTGGCCATGTCATTTCCCTTCTCCCACCCTTTGTCTCTCGAAATCTCCTACTCTGGTCGCTGGGACTGCCAGACGCCGTGGAGTCATGGATCACCTCATCAGGGCCCTCTCTTACACTGGGCAGTGCCCAGAAGGGTTCTTTTTCTTCTAACCTTCCCCTGAAACAGTAATTACATAGCAAATGCTTGAAGCTTCACATCTGAACAATATGGGTGATTTACAACTTTCATTACAGTTAATAGAAAGACCAAAACATTTGCATTTTAATTATCCTTCTTTACTCACTCCAAATCCTATCAGTTAGCTTCTGCATATAAAATCTACAGAATGGCTGTCTTAACAGTCTCAAAAAAGCCAATAGGAAGAAAACAGGAGGGATTCCTCTCTTCTAACAACTCTCTTCACATCACCTTTTGCTTTCAAGCTTTCGACTAGCAGGAAAAAAAAAAAAAAGAGAAAAGAAAAAAAAAGAAAAAAAAAGAAAAAAAAAAAGGCTTCTCTAGAACTGTGTGTGCTTTCTTACAGGAAAAATGTTACTTGTCTGTGGTGGGTGATTGCACCTTGTCCCTGCGAGCTGCAGTGTGATCTGCAACCACTGACTGTGTTTAGTGCTGAGGGCTGGGTAAAGCTACAGCAGGATGATATCCACCAATTTAGATGCTGAGTAGTGCCACTAAAGTTCCTTCCTTTCCTCCATTCATCCCACAAATTCACAATTATAGCCATCTGCAAAACTCTGATGGCAAACGTATTTACATCTTTCTTCAGTCTAATCAGGAACATTTGAAAAGAGCCCTCTAGAATACAGTTTGGGTTTTGTCTCCCCACTATCTGTCATAGATTTTTAGTCTTAAAAATACCTACAATGATAGTTTTTATATTTGCAGCATACTCAACAGAATCAACATAAATAGCTGTTTTATGCTTTAGGCTTTCAAGTAAATATCCTGGGAATAAACTGGGACTATGAAGGGCAGGAAAGGACTCTGGATCCCTGAGAAGAATGAAAGGAAAGGTGAAGTACTAAAGGGAGCAGGCTTTAATAAAGGAATAATCTGGGTCAACAATTAGTTTACTGGTTAAAAAAGGCTTTTCAGGGGTCTTTGGCATGAAATTGATTATGACAAAGTTTCGGAAACTGAGATTTTTGGTGAGTTAGGTAGCTAAGACAAATCCTTAAAAAAGGACTTAAACACTTACTTTTGAGTTGATAATAGCAATGTAAGTGGGAAAGTCCACTTAAAATTAGAATCAAACTCAGATTAATATCTAGTTCTAAAGGCATAACTCGTCAATCATCAAAATATGACAAAGTTGTCAAGTGTTAAATACTTCAACATGTCAGAGCAGAAGACAGGGGGCTTGGGGTTTTGACTGGGTTTTGGTTTTGTGTTTTAGAGGAGTGTCACACCGATCAATTGTTTGCTGCCCCGCAGCAAGTACCAAAGTTGCTGGACAAAGCATTGTGTTTCTGCAGAACATTTTATGCCCAGGGCACCATTTGCAAACAGTTTGCACCCTGCAGTGAGGAGACGCAGGGGACTCGTGGGGCGCAGCTGTGCTGCCCCCACGCTGATCGACACGGCGAAGGTGTCTCCGACACCAGGGGATGCCTGGATGGCACACGAGACCTGAGCTGCCGCGGCAAAGAGGGCAGAGGAAGAACTGGCCCTTTTGGTGCTTTTTGATGGCGCCGATCACTGCCAGCGCTGCTGTTAATTAACAGGCTACTAATTGGTTGAGCAGTGGGGGGCCAGGGGGCTCAGCAGCACCTGCTGCAGTGTTCCTGACACCCGCTCATCTCTGCTCTTTGCTCAGGAACCTCGTGCTCCTCACACCTGCAGACATCTCCAGCGCTGGTCCCTGCAGCGGCGGGCAAGGTGCCACATCAGGAGCCATTCAGTTACTCCACAGTCACAGAAACAGCTCCTCAAACCTCTCTTGTGTGCAGAAGGGAGGGAAGCACCTTTATCATCATGTCCTGGGGCATGCAACTCCCCTTTCCTAATAATCTCACTGTCCTGGTACTTGTCTTAATATTTGAAGGAGCAAGCACCTTCAAATAGTTACCTTTCAAACAAATAAACAAAACCGGCCACAACTTTTTACCCTCCTTTGCCTTTTCCCTTGTCAATGTAGATATTTATCAAAAGTATACGAACTCTTTTCACCGCCTACCAGCACAGCTAGGAGCCGTCAGAGTAGCAGTGATGTCTGAGGAAAGTGGTAGGCTGGAATACATGACATTATCTCCAACGTTAAAAGTGGACTGCACGCAATACAGGACACTTGTTTCTGATGGCTAGTGTTGGTGGAGGCAATGATGGGAAACACTTATTTGCAGTCTCCTTTCAAATCTGATCCTTCTGCTTCCCAGGAAGACCTCTGTGTTGTCTCAGCGCAACCATCAGAAAGTCAAACACTTTGTACGTGCTCAGCGCTCTCTCTACTGTCAGAAGAGGCAAGAGGCACATTCCTAGAGGGATTCAGGTGATTTTAAGGTAAGCTGGCTTATGCAATGATAACACCCATTGTTCCTCTGAAAATGGAGGCACCCTAAACCTCAGGATGAAGGAACACCATCATAGATAAAGTAGGGTACGGTAGGAGTGTATATTGGAGTCATTGAAACAGACATACAATACCTGCATGAAAAATTGCACTCTACTGCTGTTCTCTAATGTAGTGATAGTCTTGTTCTGTAAGGCACCCTAGAGAAAAAAAAAAAAAGAAAAAGAGTAGAAAGAGCGAAAAAGTTCTACAAAAGAATAGTCATTCTTGAGAAGCAGTAAAAGGAAGGAAATCTTCTCTACTGGGAATAAGCTTCTCACGTCATGGAGCCTCTCCCCGGTGCTATCAGGTGCTGAACATCCATTATTACCAATAGCTGCAGAGTGACAGCTTTCGTTTCTGATCGATTCTTTTTGTTCTGAAGATGAAAGGAAAGGTACGCTGAAGAAAAATGAGAAGTAGGTCCTACATGGCTATTGACAGGCAGAAAACTAATCAAGCATGAGCTCAGTCAATGAATTTCATGAGTAATAGGTAGGGTAGGAACTCTGTAGAGACTGGGGGTGCTAAGAAGAAGGAAACACGGCTGTGAAGGGGTTGACCACTGTATGACCCTTGTAGCTTCTTCTGTGATATGATTTCCCATCTCTGTGTATCGATGTATAACTGGTAATGGCAGGGGAGTCCCAAGAAAGTGGGAGGCCCTGCTGAGAGGAACATCTAAGAAGTGTCTCCGCTTGTGTCTTTGTGACAGCTACCGTCTTGGCTGACACACTGTGGGCTGAACCAAAACACCATTGTCACTTTGAGTTAGTAAATACATAAAACCAGAGTTCCTGAGGTTTCAGCTAAGCAGACAAGGATGCCTGCTGAGAGCCTCGCAGTCACACATCATCTGTGGAGTAGGTTTGTCATACGCACTATTGGGAAAGAAATGTGTCAGAGACTGGTATATCAGCATCCCTTCAGTCCAGCTTTTCCTACCGCTGCTCTCCTTGGGATTTATTGGCTGAGCAACAGGACAAGCTCTAAAACCGTCATCTCACAGGTAGGGTATTTTAAAACCCTTTTGCAAGTCCCTGGTTGATGGAGGAAAAATTTGGATTTAAGGACATACCCATGTGGTTTTTGAACATCATTATGAAGAAATTAGGAGAAAAATAAACCAACAAAAGAGCAAAAATTAGGGAAGAGCTCAAATGTGAATTTTGATAGAGAGACAC
>JADKXX010008847.1:0-11599 GCA_017310255.1 Butorides virescens
AGGATCATTTGGGGGCAGTCAGGATCATTTGGGAGCAGCCGGGATCACTTGGGGGCAGCCGGGATCACTTGGGGGCAGCTGGGATCACTTGGGAGCAGTCAGGATCATTTTGGGGCAGCCAGGAACATTTGGGAGCAGCCAGGATCATTGGGGGCAGTCAGGATCATTTTGGAGCAGCCAGGATCGTTCGGGAGCACCCGGAATTGCCCACCACCGGGGCTGGGGGCTCGGGAGATGCTGCTTGCTCCGTGCCAGGGGCCAGGTAGCAGAGGGTCCCTGAGCTAAACAGCCCCCGGCCGGCACCGGGCAGCTCACCCGCCCATAAAAAGTTTTGTTTCTGAGGGTCTTCAAGCACAGGAGCCGACCCGGAGCCCCCGAGCGGCGCCAGGATGTGGGTGATGAAGGCAGAAAAGCCGCCTCCGTTTGCACTAACCCCATCTTCTCCCCCCGCAGGGTAACCCAGGCCCCCCCGGTCCTCCTGGCTCTGCTGGCAAAGATGGTCCCAAGGGTGCTCGTGGTGATGCTGGTCCCCCGGGCCGTGCCGGTGACCCCGGTCTCCAAGGCCCCGCTGGCCCCCCTGGCGAGAAAGGTGAACCCGGCGAGGACGGCCCTGCGGTAGGTTTTTGGGGGGCACATCCCTCCATCCTCATTCAGTGCCGTGCCACCCCCCCTGCTGGGTCTGATCCCCCCCCTCTGTTTCTCTACAGGGTCCTGACGGTCCCCCCGGTCCCCAAGGTTTGGCAGGACAGCGCGGCATCGTCGGTCTTCCCGGACAGCGTGGCGAGAGAGGCTTCCCCGGGCTGCCGGGGCCATCAGTGAGTTGTCACCCCCCGGGCTCAGCCCCTTCCACCCACCCCGTACCCCACGGAGCAAACTGCTCCTGGTGGCAGCATCATTCCTGCTGAGAGCTGTCGGAGCTTGGCTTTCCCGACCTCAGCACCGTCAATTTGGGTGCTTTGAAGCCTGCACGGCAGCTCAGAGGCTGCTGAAACCCTGGGGGGGCTGCAACGAGCTGGTCACGGAGCCACCAGCCCCCTTGGGTGGCAGCTTGAGCACCCCAGGGACCCCAATCCTGGGTGCGGTTTGGGGTTTTGCAAAGCTACCGGGAGCTGCCGGGTGCCAGTGGCGTTGGGGCCGGGCAATAACCGATGCTTATTTGGGCAGAGGAGCCTGGCAGCCTTAAAAAGAGGCGAGTGCCGGGTGAAGGGCTGCACTGGGATCTCCCACTCACGCCTGTCGTCTTTTATTTTCCCTTCCTTTAGGGTGAACCTGGGAAACAAGGAGCACCCGGCTCTGCAGGCGACCGTGGCCCCCCCGGCCCCGTGGGTCCCCCCGGTCTGACGGGTCCCGCCGGCGAACCTGGGCGTGAGGTAGGCAGCACCCCGGTGGGCGGGGAGGGGGCAAAGTGGGACGGTGCCTCTGGCCGTGCTGGGCTGGGGATCATCCCGGTGTAACCCCAGCGGCATCGCCGGCCATCGCTGATCCCGCTGATCCTGCACCCTAACTCAGCTTCTGGCAATCGCCGGCGCATTTTTTGCCGCTGGTTTTGGCTTTGAGAGGGAAGTTTGGGCATGTCCTGCTCCATCCCAGGGTCAAGACTTAATTTCTCCCCTTCTTCTCCCAGGGTAACCCTGGCTCTGATGGACCTCCCGGCAGAGACGGCGCAGCCGGCGTGAAGGTGAGCTTGCCCACACGCTTCCTCTGGCACTCACTATCCACGTGCCCTCTCATCCGGCCGAAAATCCCACGGCTCTGACCATCCCATTCTCTCTGCGCAGGGTGATCGTGGCGAGACCGGTCCTGTAGGTGCTCCCGGTGCTCCCGGTGCCCCCGGTGCTCCTGGCCCCGTCGGTCCCACTGGCAAACAAGGAGACAGAGGCGAGACGGTGAGTGCCGGCACGTTGGCGAGGGAAACGGCTCATTGGGTTTGAGGTCTTGTTAGGGGAGCCGGGAACCACCCCGAGCACAGAGAAATGAAGACGTAGCAGTGGCCCCCCCAGGAGCAATTAGGCACTCGGAGTAATTGGAAGAGCCAGGCGGGCGCCGTTAGCGGCTGTCGCTAATTCAGTGCCCCGAGTGCCGTTAGCGGCTCCCAGCATCTTCCTGAGGATTCATGAGCACCAAGAGCCCAGTTTGGGCTCTGCCTACGCACAAGCACTGCCCGGGGAGCCGTAAGCACCGGGAGCCTTAACCAGGGAAAATCTGCCCGGGTATTTATTTGCAAGGATCGTTACTCAGTGGCGGAGGCTCCAGCTGAGAGTATTTAAAGACGCCGTTCGGCAGCAGGGCTGGTTTGGACACCCCCCAGCACAGGGCATCCCCCCCCCCCCAGCATCCCGTGCTCCCTTTTGACTCCCTTCTTTTCTCTCCCCAGGGTGCACAAGGTCCCATGGGTCCCTCCGGTCCTGCTGGCGCTCGAGGCATGCCGGTGAGTGGCGCTGGGCCCGCCGGGGCATCCCCCGTGTGATGCACGGGGTCCTGGGGAACGTTGGGTGGGGGTCTGCCACCCGCAGCCTGACATGGCCCCTTCTCCCCTTCCAGGGTCCCCAAGGGCCTCGCGGTGACAAGGGTGAGACGGGAGAGGCTGGAGAGAGAGGGCTGAAGGGCCACCGTGGCTTCACCGGTCTGCAAGGTCTTCCCGGACCACCCGTAAGTGTTGTTTTTGGGCCCCCAGCACTCAGCACCCCCCATAACTCGCTGTGGAGCTGGATGCGGCTCCTTTGGGGTCTCCGCAGCCACGGAGGGAGCCCTGAGCCCGTGCAAGGGCTGAGCATCCCTCAGTGTTGGACATGGAGCTGTAACCATTCCTTCTCAGGGTCCTTCTGGAGACCAAGGTGCTGCTGGTCCCGCCGGTCCCTCCGGTCCCAGGGTAAGTCCTGCCCATGGCGTTGGGGGAGATGAGAGGAAAAGGAGGCACCTCTGTCCTCGACCCCCGCCCCGAGTCTCCCATCTTGCTCGCCAACGGCAGGAGCTAACGGCTCCCCAGCACCTTCCCTGCCTTCTTGCCACGACCTGACCCCCTGCTTTGGGGCTCTCTCCTAGGGTCCCCCCGGCCCCGTCGGCCCCTCTGGCAAAGACGGCTCCAACGGCATGCCCGGCCCCATCGGTCCTCCCGGCCCCCGTGGACGAAGCGGCGAACCAGGTCCCGCGGTGAGTACAAACGCCGGCGGTGGGAGGGAAGTGGGGGTCCAGCTCGCAGAGCAGCCCATCAGGATTGCATCTTCTTCCTCCCGTAGGGACCTCCCGGAAACCCAGGTCCCCCTGGTCCTCCCGGCCCCCCAGGCACCGGCATCGACATGTCAGCTTTTGCTGGCCTGGGTCAGACGGAGAAGGGTCCCGACCCCATCCGCTACATGCGGGCGGACGAGGCCGCCGGCAGCCTGCGGCAGCACGATGTCGAGGTGGACGCCACGCTCAAGTCCCTCAACAACCAGATCGAGAGCATCCGAAGCCCCGAGGGCTCCAAGAAGAACCCGGCCAGGACCTGCCGCGACATCAAGCTTTGCCATCCCGAGTGGAAGAGCGGTAAGAGCCTCCATCCCTGTCTCCTTCCCTCCTGTCCCTCTCCCCCAGCCCCAAGAGGACGGTGAGGTCCACGATGCTTTTTGCTCTTGACCTCCAAAACCTCATATTCACACCCCATTTGTCCTCCCCGCTGCAGGAGACTACTGGATTGACCCGAACCAGGGCTGCACCTTGGACGCCATCAAAGTTTTCTGCAACATGGAGACGGGCGAGACCTGTGTCTACCCCAACCCCAGCAGCATTCCCAAGAAGAACTGGTGGACCAGCAAGACCAAAGACAAGAAGCACGTCTGGTTTGCAGAGACCATCAACGGCGGTTTCCACGTAAGTGTCCCCCCGGGCTGGTGCTGCACACCGGGAGCGGGAAGGGAGGTTGAGGAGGGGAACGCGTTGGGTGTCTGGTTGGAGGGTTGGGATGTCCTTCTTGGGGTTATGCTGATAGATGTTGTATGAAGGACCGGCTGTTGGGAGTTGGGTCAGTTGGGCTTTGATTTTTGCAGCCATCCAGGAACATCAAAAATCTAGGTCCCCTCAAAAGCCGCCTGAAAATAGGGGGGTTGTGACACCAACAGGCTTTAATCTCTCGCCTCTTCCCTCCAGTTTAGCTACGGCGATGAAGACCTGGCTCCCAACACCGCCAACATCCAGATGACCTTCCTCCGCCTCCTGTCCACCGAAGGCTCCCAGAACATCACTTACCACTGCAAGAACAGCATCGCCTACATGGACGAGGAGACGGGCAACCTGAAGAAAGCCATCCTCATCCAGGGATCCAACGACGTGGAGATCAGAGCCGAGGGCAACAGCAGGTTCACGTACAGCGTCTTGGAGGACGGTTGCACGGTAAGTCCGTGGGTGCCTGCGAGAGAAAGACGTGGACGATGAGTTGGGGTTCAACCCGTGAGGTTGCTGTTGGTTTGGAGGGCTCAAGAACGTCTAATGACATCCTTTGTCCTCGTTTTCTCCCCAGAAACACACTGGCAAATGGGGCAAGACAGTCATCGAGTACCGATCACAGAAGACCTCGCGCCTGCCCATTGTAGATATTGCACCTATGGACATTGGTGGAGCCGATCAGGAGTTTGGCGTGGATATTGGCCCAGTCTGCTTCTTGTAAAAAAGAATTGTTTTATTTGTGTGTTTGTTTGTTGTTGTTTGTTGTTTGGTTTGTTGTTTTGTTTTGGTTTGTTTTTTTTTTTTTAAAAAATCCAGCCCAATACCATAAAAGAAAACTAAAAACCCCAAACCAACCCCCAAGGACCTGAGTACTTTCCAATCACTCGTACGACTTCTGCACTGAATGGCTGCAACGACCCCCCTCGATTCACGCCCTTCCGTCGGGGACCACCGCCTCCTCTTTCCAACGCCGTCTGGGCAGGCTGCGAATTAAAAAAAAACAAAAAACAAAAAAAACAAACCCTGAAAAATAACCCACGGTCTTATTTATTTATTCTCTTCCTGTAAGACCTATTTTATTTAGGTCAGGTGGAGGTGGGAATCGAACTGGCAGGTACGATGGCCCTTCCCCGCAAAAGGGATCCCGCAAATCCAGGTATCACAAATCCCCTCCCGCCCCCCGGCCCTCTCCCCCCTGTGTATCACCAGCAGGAGTGCTAATGTATCATAGGATGAAAACAAACAAAAATATGGTGCTATTCTTGTAAAACAAGTCTGTATTTTTTAACATCAGTTGATATAAAAAAGAAAAAAAAAAAAAACTTTTGGTGGAAAGTACCACGTGGGCTTTGGTTTTTGTCGCTCGCCGGGAGGCGTTTGCTGCGGTCGAACTCCTTTCTCCGCGTTTCTCAGCCGTGATATTCCTTTATCCCTTCCTTGGGTTTGGGGTGAAATCGTCAACTTTTTTGGGTTGAGGCTACGTCGCGCTGAAGGGAAAGAAGAAACAACACAAATAAATACCCCAAAAAGTCAAAAATAGGGGGGGGGGGGCGGCAAATATTTTAACTGAAAAACCTTGAAACACCAAGGAGGCAACACAGCAGCCGCGAGGTTTCTCTTAAAGGATCTCCTGTCCCACTGCACCCCAAAACAGAACTGGGGTGAGCTGAGGCAAGCGCTCGCGCCCCCAGTTAAAGGAAACCAGTAAAACCAGTGGGGAGGGGGGATGCTGCAACCGATCCTCATGCAAATCAGCATGACCCGGGCCAGGGGGTGCTCTCTAAGCCTCCTCCCCATCCCTCCCCCCCCCTCCCTGAAATTTGTCCCATTTTGTGAGTGGAAAAAAATAGAATTTCAGGATCTATTTCACAATATTTCACAAGCAGAGTCCATCGCGTGCACACACCGACGTCCTGTAAAGCAGCTGCGCCTTTATGGCTTTATAAAGAGTTACATATGTAAATTCTTCTCTTAATTAGAGGAAAAGCCTCGGTAGTTGAATTTATTTTATTTTATTTTTTTAACTTACTTCAAGAAGAGCAGCTCACCGACCCCCCCCGAGTTACAAACAGGCTTGAGCTTCACCTGCAGGATGGAACGGTCAGCGAGTTTATGAGTTCCATGACAGAGCTTTTGTTAACATCTCTGCTTCTCGCCTCCGCTGAGAGCGCGGGCCCTGCGGTTTTTCATTAAGAGAAGTTACAACTTTAAAGGATTAAAAAAAAAAAAAAAAAAAAAAAAAAAAGCTACTTTGAGGCCCTCATCTCAATTTTAAACACTCACAGCTGGCAGGGGCAGCAGCGACCGCTCCTACTAAAGCACCTGAGGCAGCCTGGGATCTTTCAAAAACATTGGCAGAAGAAACTCATTAAGAAGGATTGAAGGATTAGGGAGGATTTTCAAAATAAAACGCCCTTTAAAAGGCCAAGTGCTTTGCCACACGACCAAGAGGGCAGCCCTAATTCTCAGCGCTCTGGCTCACCGCTGCCACACAAGTAATTTGGGGCAAAGCCCTTCTCCTGTTTGGGTTTAGGGGTCCTGCTGCAGGCACCCAGGGAGCCCCCCCCCCCCAAGAATCACCCAGGTAAAAGCAACCCCCTGCAGCAGGCGGCATTTAAGACCTGGCCATGAGGAGCAGGAGAGCATGGGACAAGGGATGAGAAAATGTTGGGGAGCAGGAGGCTCCGTCACCCCGCAAGGGGAACCCCAAATCAGCCAGGACTGAGCCCTGCCAGGCTGCCGGGAGGGGGGAAGTTCAGGAAAGGAGAGGGATAAAGAGCAAAGTTTGTGACTTCCTCATCTGCCTTAAAAAAGAAAGTTCAACTCATCATAAATCGGTGGGTTTACAGAAGTTGGGCAAAAAGCTCGTGACCAAGATCATCAGGGACCCTGCAGCGTGACAAGGACTGAGGTTGGGTGGGTGACTCCGGTCACCCAGGTGGGCAGGGAGGTGCTTTGCTGCTCCCCCATTGAATTTCTTTGCCCCCGTTCCCCAAAAATCATCAGCAAGAGAACAGGTACGTCTGGGCAAAAGAGGACACGATACCGGTCACAGCGCAGAGCGTGAGCTCTAGGACAAAGTTTGATTTCTGTAGGAGAAAGCCAGAGCTTTTCTTCAGAGGACGCTGCATAACAACACCCCACTGGGCTTTAATAAGTAGAACTCTCTTCTAGAAACCCTGCTAGGCAGAATTGCCCCTTCTTAAAAATAAAGGTTTTTTTTATTTCACACACCCTCCTGTCCAACAGGCAGCCAGAGAAAGGTGTCAGTGCAGGCAGGGAGGAGACGAGGGTGGCTGTAGTGCTCAAGTTCCAGAAAAACTACAAAGGTCAGAAGCAGGATGAAACCCTCCGAGCTGCAAACAGCACAAGTCCGCAGCGAGAACTACAGCAGGCTGAGCTTTCACATTTATTTGCTTTAAGAAGGCAGTTGGTAACTGTCGGGAACGGCCGGCTCCTGGGAGGGAAGCCTCTGAAACCCCAAACTCCCACAAAATCAGTTTAAATCCACGCTTGTTTGCGGCGGGCACAAGCACAAAGCAACACTGAGCTCCAAGTTCCCTGGTTTCAAACCCCAGAGACCCTGCAGCTGCCGAATGTGGGGAGAGGAAGGTCCAGGGCCGTGCGCGGAGGAGGAGGAAGGTCCAGGGCCGTGCGCGGAGGAGGAGGAAGGTCTAATCCACACAGACCCTTCGCAGGTCCCCAGCAGCACAGCAATCACTGAGGCTGCCTTCATTAAGACCGTGCTGTTTTGGTATCAGTTTGCTGTAGGTGGCCTCAGCTGCCAGCAAACAAAATCTGCACAAGAGAGCAAGCGTGTGTCGAAGGTTTCAATTCCTCTGCCTCCGAGTAGTGCAAGTTACAGAGGTGGAAGCCTTATCTGCACGTTCCTCACTAAAAACTATCCCTTTTTAATCAAGCCCTGCTTTGAAACAAGCCAGCGACACGCTGCCACTGAACAAAAGTGGAATAAATTAATTGCACAGAACTCATTAGTTTACCCTGAAAGGACCCGAAGCTTCAGAACAGCGGCAAAAGTCAACTCTAAATCTTTGGGATCTTCGGACCCCAAAGCACGAAGTTTGGGAATTCAGGTTCCCTACCAAAAGGAAAATTTGTTGGAACTGAGGAGGAAGGCAGGCTCAGCAGGACCCTGGCTTTGGGAAGGGATCTGTGTGCTTGCACACGAGCAACACCCCAAGCAAGTTCTGGTGGAGAGGCCAGCAGTGCAGCCCAGCTGCACGTGGAAAAGCACGGAAGGGACCCAGAGCTTTCAAACACCAAAGTCACTCGCAATCCCTTTGCTTCCCTTCGAAAAGTTCCTGGTCCCTTCTAGAAATCCATCTGCACAACCATCCGCCCATGGGCAACATCAGCTGCCTCCTCAGGGCTTCGGCCGTGCCTCATGTCGAGGAGGACGGCCGAGGCAGCAGGTCCTGGGCAGCCGTGGAGTTGGTACTGCAGTCCACGTAGTGGTACGTTTCCAAAGCGCTCTGCGTCGTGTGGCCGATGTACGAGAGCTTCACCGATGTCCTGGGAGAGAGGAGAGCAGTTTAGTGGGGACAGGACCTGTGACAGCAATCCCTTTATCAAAATAAAATTAAAAAAAAACCCCAAAACCCCATGCAGCAGGTTTTACACTCATCACATAACTCCTCTTCCCCCTCGAAAGTTGCAGATCCTCTCAGATTTTTGCTCAAGATCGCTCACTGCAGCGAGCGGGGATATGCAGAGCTGGCGAGCGCAGCCTCCCTCACGTGAAAGCTCGGCGTGGAGCAATCTGGTGTCTTCTCCTTTCTATCTTACATTTCACCCAACTGTGGCAACCGGCCTGGATTAAAAGCTGACACAGTGAACCAGGCTGGGGTGCTTGCCAAGCGGGATTTTCTTCGTGTACCCTAGATTTGCTGCGGCAGCAATTCCCTTTTGAGTCAGGAGGCGAGCAGAGAACCACCTACCTCATGAAGATCACTATGTTATGTACCTTCACCTTGGGAAACGTGCAAAAGAGACTGGAAGAGACCAAAACAAAGAAATAGGTCAAGCAGCACGGGCTAAGCAGGGTTGCAGAAGCACTTGCGTTTCTCGATATCTTCTGATGGTATTTTCCCTGTGGTGCTAACTCAACTCGAGACACGGTCCAAAAAAATAAAACGAAAAAAACCCACGTCACAACATCCCGACAAAGTGGCCTTTCAAGTCATTTCTAGCAAACAGTTACTTTCCAGGAAGTTAGCAGAAAACAAGTCATTTCCAGAGCAAATTCTAATTAAAGCAGCTTACTTCAACCCACCCTCTTCCCCAGCTATATCCAAAGAGCAGTAGATCCTTACTACACATAGGAGAAGGGTCCACCCAGTTCCGCCTTCACAGTGAAATTCACCTGTAAAAGATAAAAGAAAAAAAAAATTTGCACACAGCTTGAGGACTCGCTTAAATCCACCCCTTTCAGAGCCTTTCCTACTTGCTGCTGCCTTTCAGCTGGCGTGCATAAAGCACAAGGCTGCTCTAGCCACGAGAGCGTTTTGCCAACCAAAGCTTTAAGGTATAGCTAAGACCTTCCTCAAGTCAACTGGCAGCAGCACACAGGTTTCATACTTGATTTGGTGATGCTTCTATTCTAAGCTCAATGGAAGACAAATACCAGTTTGTCGCTCAGCGGCTGGATGCTGGAGACGTTGGTGATTTGCTGGGTTCCCACCACAGTGTTCATGTACTGCACCTGACTGGTCAGGCTGGTCACTGTCACCGAGTAGAAGTTGGAGTTCCTGATCCGTAAGGTGGCCTGGATGGAGAAAGGAGGGGGGAGACGCGAGTGGCGGTGACCTTCCTAGCAGCTCAGCACCGAATTGATTCCCTCAGGAACACAGATACACTTTACCGTGATGGCAAGAATGACAACGGAGTTCTTCTTGTCGAACCAAACCTGAACCACTTTAATACCATCATCATCCACCAGGACAGAGTGTGGGAACAGGAAGAAAACCACCAGCCCTGATATCAGCAGGCAGAGCAGCACCGACAGCAGGACATAGAGCTTCCTGGAAGAGAGGGAAGGGGTCACCTCCTTCGGCCTAAGACAGCATCTGCAGCTGCAAGAGACCTCATATCTGAAACCCAACCTAGGCAGCAAACAACGCGTCCTTGTTCTTCACACAGAAGCGCTGCTCTAACGTTTTCGATATCTGAAATTGCTCAAAACGGGCGCCCTTTAAACAGTTTATTTTTTGGTAATGAGTAACCCAAGAATCATTTTTGCCCCCGTAGTGTTTCCACAATGAAGTATTTCTGCTGCTGGTAAGGCAGTTTCTTTCTAAAAGCTTCAGTAAAGGGCGCGGGGATGAAGCGTGTGAGTAGGATCATTGTTTCCACGTTCACCCCACAGTGGGATTTCGCAGGAAGTATTTAAAGTTACACTTTAAATTGTATTTATTGGCATACTTGGATGAAAACAAACCCCCAGACGGAGGAGAGGCTGCAGACCGGGTGAAGCATTTAGTTGTGGCAGTAAATGACTGAAGAGCCCTGTTTGCTCTTTGCAAAGATGCAATTGCCCTCTTATTACGCACTTACGTTCTCTGTGGACGAAGCCGTTGGTCACTGTAGGGTATCAGAGCCACCAACTCGTTGACCTGCTCTGGAAAGCAAAAGAAACACGTTCACCGATTTCACAGGTCGCTCACGTAAATAAGCAACGTTTTCTTTTTGTGTTTTAAGCCCGAGAGGAGCAGTCACCTGTGGGAATGCAGCCAGTGCCTTGGCAAGTGGGACAGGTGATGCTGTCCTGACCCGTGAATTCAACGTATGGAAACTTGGCAATGTCTTCCACACGGTCCCGGCTATCGAGTAAGTCATCGTCGTCATCCTCAGCCTTCTTCGTCTGCCTTGAGGCAGTGTTGTTAGCAGAGAGGGAAAGCACAGAACCCATTGCAGCTGCTGTAGAAAAGCCACATAACCTGTGACAGAGACAGCGAGAGCGGTCCTGGTCATTAAATGGACTTTCAACTTGCTCCTGGCCAATGAGGAAACCCTACCCTGAACTACAGGCATGACTGGAACAACCTTCCCCCCCCCAGACCCATCCCCAACACCCCTTAGAGAAACACCCCCACACAGAGTCACCCTCCTGGGGAGGTCCAACCCCCCCAGGGATGACTTTGGGACCCTCCAGAGAGGCACCCGCCTTAGGGACACCTCAGTGCGGGCTCAGTTCCAAATACCCCCCCCACCCCCCCAGGAACCCAACAACCACCACAGAGACAGACCTACACCCCTCAAGACCCCCAAAGGGGAGACATACCCTTCCTCCGCAGACAGCCATGATTTCTTAGACACCCCCCACCCCCAAAATGACACCCCAACACCCCCCCACAGACTCACAGCCCCTCAGCCCCCCCCAAAATAATGCTCCCCTCAAACAAGCCCACAGGGACCTTTCCCCCCAACACCCACCCCAGAGAACCCCCAAAAGCAATGCTTCCCTCAAATGACCCCACAGGGACCTATTCCCCAGCACCCCCCCAAAACACCCCCACACAGACATAGAGACCCACAGCCCCTCAGACCCCCCCCCAAAAAGGGACACTCCCCTCAACCCTACAAGGACCTGCCCCCCAACCCCCCAGAGACCCACAGCCCCTCAAGACAATCCCCCCCAAAAAGGAACACTCCCCTCAAA